>PVIU01015989.1:0-46398 GCA_004026605.1 Ondatra zibethicus
GGATCAATATAGTAAAAATGGCAATTCTACCAAAGGCCATCTATAGATTCAATGCAATCCCCATCAAAATCCCAACAAAATTCTTCATAGACCTTGACAGAACAATAACTAACTTTATATGGAAAAACAAAAAGCCCAGGATAGCCAAAACAATCCTATACAATAAAGGAATTGCCGGAGGCATTACCATCCCTGACTTTTTTTGAATTCTTAAAGAAATCAGTAAGTGGTGTGCCGGGTTTGTACCATTCTGATTTTGACCCAGAGTGTATCTCAATGTGTGAAAGTCTCTGACACAAATATCATACACATTAACCACCTTTGGGTTGTACTTAGAGGGAAACAATACTGAATGTAACTAGAGAGGTAGAAGGAGGTGGGAAGGAAACCTGGACGAAAGCAGGAGGAAATGCTTCACTGAGGTTGTGAGCAGAAAACAAAGCAGGCTTCCTCAAGCACTCCCCCCTTTTTCATTCCCTCACACCCACAACCTCACCAGGACACAGTTTCCTGAATTTTCCAATAATATGAACTTTGTTGGCAAATAGAATTTTGCTTGATTTTCAATATCTACTCATGAAAATGTTTTGATGTTAATCACCATGTCACAAGTTTCAAGGTTAATAAGAAACTACGAAGTTTAATGGGAAGTAGCTAGAAAAAAATTACAGTCAGGAGGCTGTAGAGATGGCTCAGTAGTTAAGAGCACTGGATGCTTTTCCAGAGGTCCTGAGTTCAGTTCCCAGCAACCATATGGTGGCTTGCAGCCATCTACAGTGAGATCTGATGCTTCTTCTATCATGAAGGTATGCATGCAAGTAGAGCACTCATACATACATTAAATCTTTTTTAAAAAAGAATTACAGTTCCTCCAGGACTACAAGACTCTAAGGAGACAGAAGCAGATATGTTGCAACAAGGACTCCTGGATTTAAAAATATATCGCAAAGCCACAATAAATTAACAGTACAGTTCTGGAATAAAAAGATAAAGGCTTTTAGAAAAGAACAGCTGCCTTAATAGTAGATTCATGCATTATCAGTCTTCTGATTTTTGACAGTGTTATCTGGACCAATAAACTGAAACATTATAAGGTCTTCAGTCAATAGTGTTAGGAAGCACAAATGACAAAAACTAGCCCTGATCTCACAACAGAGAATAAAAACCAATTAGAATGGATTTATGATATGAACAGAAGACCTAAAACTACAGATAGCAAGTGAAATATGAGGGAAATGGAACTGAAGGAATGGCTCAGGGTCAAAAGCATGTCCTGCTCTTGCAGAGGACTGGAGTCGGGTTTCTAGAACTAACATTGGGTGCTTCACAACTGCTTATGGCTTCAGTGATTCTGGCCTTCAGGAGCACACAAACATACACATGAACAGATTCATTGGCATAATTTAAAATAATAGAAATAGAAATATTTTAGAGAACAGGTGGAAAGTGCTTTTTGAAATTAGTCTTGAAAAGGATTTGTACAAATTACAAAGCTTGTACACCAAAAACAAAAAATCAGCAAAGAGAAGGGACAGTTGACAAAATATTTGCCTACCAGACATTTAATAAGGAGTTACTGTCCAAAATTGATAAGGGACTAAATTCAAAGTAAACAGTGGATAACATCATTTGAAAATGGACAAATTCAACTGGCAGCTCTCAAAAGATGGCATTGTAAGTAGCCAAGAAATGTGTAAAATTATCACTAATGTTCAGGGAAGTGCAAATTAAAATCACAATATTGTATCACCTCATATAGAAGAATGGCTATTGTCAGATTGACAATCTGTTGCTAAGTATTGTTATGAATATGGGAAAAAGAGAACTCTGTAGACTGTTGGGGACAATGTTCAGTTAGTCCATTCATAATGGAAAAACAATATGGAGGAGTCTCAAATGACACAGTACTAATGTATTTACCATCTAAATTTAATGTATTGCAGACTTTCTCTCTCTCTTCTGGTCAGTGAAGCCTTCATGAGATTTTTTTTTTTTTTACCTAAGTGTCCACTCATGAGTGACAGAACAGTGTGCAGATACAGAATTTAGTGCATTCAACTCATAGGTACAAAGAGTAGATGGGGGCTCACCAGGAGCTGGGGACGGAAAGATGGAAACGGGATCCTGATCAACAGCAGAAGAGTAAGAACTGGATGTCTGTGCTTGAAAACTTTACTGTCTGACATGGCTAGTGCAGTAAACGCCACTGTACACTTTGAAAATTGCTGAAAATACCATCACATTATCATCACAATGATAAGTAAGCTACTGTATATTGTTATAATATGCAGTTTTTATTTTTCTGTTATACATTAGTAAAGATTTTTGGGGAAAGCTACCCTTGAATAAAGATGAGGCTTAGAAATTAATTAATTAGAAAATGAGTTTAAGATACTAGAGTCTTCCCCTTTCCCTAAAATGACTTTGATTTATAAGTTACACCAGAGTTTGCCTTCATGAAGTTTTTTTTCTTTGATTTAGTATTTGAGTCAGGGTCTACCAATGTAGCTCAGGCTGGCCTTGAACTTGAGAGCTGCCTGTTTGAACAAGTGTCTGGATGGGTATGTGACACCATGCCTTTCATGACAATATAAAAATTAGGTTTATAAAGAATCCGGGTATTGGCAGTTCTTTCAGAGAGTGCGAGCTAGTTCACTGTAGGATGTGGGATGAACGTGCCTTCCCTGTCTCTCACATGTGAATTATGCTTTAAAAAAAAGAACCAGGATTCTCCAATGAAGGAGGGAATCCTGTTCTTCTCCTGCTATTATTAGTTTAGATGCATCTTTATCTCAAATTTCAAACAATGTGAAAAACAGCAGTCTACCTATTTCAAGAATGACAATCAGGAGGCCTGGTGATTTCTCTGTGGATACTATGCTTACTACCTGAGTTCAGACATCCCGAATTCACACGAAATCTAGGAGAGGTGCTAAACATTCCACCCAAGTGGTGATCTCCATCACTAGAGACTGAGTCTCAAGAGAAAAAGATAAAATGGAGAGTGAGAAAGGAAGACACCAAACATTGACCTCCAATCTCCACGTGTGCATAGACGTGTGTACTTACACACACTTGTGTACATACAGCTGATATATACAAGAGTGACAGGAAATGTTAAAGAATGCCAAACAATCAGTGCACTGCCTAGGCTCAAACATTCTGTGGTTCTTATTATTGCTTGCTTCAGGCTTTAAAGAGCTGGCTACAAGTAAAATGAGCATTTAGTTCAATATGATATCTTGTGTCAAAGTCTTGCTTTACATTTTTGAAATCTTTTTTTGATGAAAATTAAAAAAAATTACAATATATGAAAGATGAAGACAGTCTTGGTATAGATCCTATGAAATATCTTCTATCATATTAGTGTACGCTTAACTCATATTGTTTTCAGTTTTAAGCATTTTAAAAGATGATAAGTGATTAACTTTTCTGATGCCTTTTCACTGTGTGTTTTCCAGAATATATCACAAAATCAAGATTGTCTGAGGAACTGTAGTGCTGCATGTGGAGGAGAAATGGGGCCATCAGCTGGAGGAACTGACATCTTTGCATAAAAACTCATGATGCAATTAAGACTTGCTGCCCTGCCTTTTCTTTCTGATACAGATAATTGAAGAAATTGCATTCAATTCAATTGGCAAGACATGAATAAAAGTTAGGCTAACACCTAGGGTTATTCAAACCTGTATGGGTTCTTAAGATCAATTTGACAGTGATAATAAAGGAACTTCTATAACCCTATCCATATACTTGGGAGCAGAGCAGTTTCAAAAATAGAGCAATAAGAATTCATCATGTGGGTCTGTCTCATTTATTGTCCTAAATATTTGTCTTTTTTCATACTCTTGCATTTTACAGTTCCCTTGTAAACATGCTATTGAAACACCACAGAAAAGCTGATGCCTTTTGCACTTAAGCTTCATGAATATTTTACTTTTAAAACTCTACCCTCAGGGTCCTTGCATCACTAGAGCATTATATTCCTTTCTTGATGCATATATTATCCTAAAAATGCATTCGATTTCAAGCAAGGTCAGCCTGAAAAAAATCAGAAAATCAACAGGACCTGATTTAATGCAGTTTGAATATAGAAATAAACAAGAAAATGATGCTATGTGTAATGTGTTACTTTCTATTACCAGTTACCATTGCTTAAAATTCAGTCTAATGACATTTTATAGAAAATCACTTTGCTTCTCTCATACATATATATATACACACACACACTCATATATATAGTGTCTCTTACCTCTCTCTCTCTGTCTGTCTGTCTGTCTGTCTGTCTGTCTCTCTCTCTCTCTCTCTGTCTCTCTGTCTGTCTGTCTGTCTCTCTCTCTCTATATATATATTATTGTGTACCTGGCATGAGATCAGGACAAGGCAGACAGTGACTAGCATCCTGCCTTCACCAAAGAGACATCACTGAATACTCTACTGTGGTCAAGGAAACCATGGAAAGAGGGTGTGTGTGATAAGAATTCTTTTATGAGGAAACGACTTTGAAGTTAAGCTCTCAACTATCTAGTCCTGAGATATGTAGAAGAGAGGAAATAGCAGGAAGAGTGGGCGTGACCAGCCTGATTTTAGCAAACTCAATGAAGTGAAAACAGCTGTGATGAGGGCCGAACTCAAGCAGGGTCAAAGTCTTGGAGGCTTGTGGAAGCCTTGGTACAGAAATGGACCTTGTGAACTCTGTGTGTAGCTAAAGAGTTTTAAGAGGAGGTATATAGAATGATTTTTGGTATAAGATGGTTTCTCCGTGCCAGTAAGAACACAACATGTCACACTTTGTGACTAGGATCATGGTAATGAAAGAGTAGAGAAGAACATTCAAAAAGTAACTGTGACAATGTGAAAGTATACCCAGATAAAACTGTTTATTCTTCTCTGTGGCAACAAGAAATGTGCTCTCATTTTCACAATAATATATTTTAAACAATAGCATGTTGCTTCTTAAACTGCAGAATCATAAAACTAGAGGACAACAGATTTCTCCCTGACCAACATTTCATAGCATGATGGAGGGACCTGATGTCCTTTTCTTTAATATTAATCCTTACCAATCGAAAACTTTATTTTTATCATAGATAAGCATGATATTTATGGAAAATATTCAGACTCTAAGTGTTGATGCTTCCAGTATCACTTCAGTAGCTAGAATGCATCTCTCATCCTTTGGGAACCCCCATTCTGCACTTAGCCTCAGATGAAATGTTTGCATTTCAACATAGGAGAAAGACCATGCCTTTGCCAACTTACTTAAATATAACAGTCTCCTGTTCCTTCATGTCTGCATGAGGAACAGGTTCCCATATACTGGGAAACCACCTGTAACAGTTAATGAAAGCTATGGTGGCAACTGTTTGAATAGAAAACAACTTTAAAAAGAAGCAAATTGAGTGAGGCAATTTTCATGTTGTAAACCTTTGTCTAAATGAAATTTAGACCCCTTTAATTCTGTTCCATTTAAAAATTAAATTTCATGAGCTTTAGTCTTCAAAGATATCCCTTATATTTTCCAAATAAGCTTAATTAAGGGGTAATTTGATAAAAGAAATAGTTCTGTTTAAAGACTTTAAAGGGTCTTTGTTTCTTCTCCTGAAACTGTTAAAGTTATTAATAAAATCTAAAACCAGATGAGTTCTATAACCCATAGTCTATGAAACCCAAGGAGAAGCTTGGCCTTGGCAAACCTAGCACCAGTAAATGTGCAGACACACACAGCACAGAACAGTCTTGAATGAACATTTCTAGCAGGCACAGTTATTACCCCACTCCCAGGCTCTGCTGCTGCTGGGGAACTTTTATTCAGGTTTTCCTCCAAAGAGAAGATCTCCCTCCTGCCCCCACCAGAGTCCCTAAACATAAATGACCCTGTCCAATTAAACCCTTCTACTTTCAGACAGGATTTGGTGCATTCCAGCACTAGGGAGTTGGAGCCAGGAGAATCAGGGGTTCAAGGTCATCCTCAGGTACAGAAAAATTTAGGCCAGTCAGCACTGCATGAAATCCTGTCTCAAAAAACAGAACACAAAGAAAAACAAAACTAATCAAACAAAGAACAACAACAAAGAAGAATAAAGCCTCCCACATAAACAAAAATCCCAAAGTCTTCAGGACATTTGGTGACCCCAGGATAATAGGGGATCTCTGTATTTCTGCCAGCCACTGAGGTTGCAGAAATGCCTAACAGGTGCTGGAGCCACCAGACATGTGAGAACAGCATTAAACAAAAGACAAAAGAAGACACAAGTCAAGCTGATAATCACCAAACACAAGAGTACAGTAAAAATCAACACCAGGACCCACTCTAAGCAGTGCTAAGGCCCGGGAATTCTTCTGTAACAAAATTAAAATCTGGAAATTAAAAGAAAGTAAACACCAAGGACAATTATGAATTTCAAGCAACTGGGAAAATTTTTGACAATTAATACCAATGGTTGAGAGACTTGAAATAGTGCAATAAAACAAAACCCCAAAGAGACAAAAAAGATACACCAAAGGTCAGTGCAGAAAGAACAAACATTTTCTAACAGAATTTTAAAAAATGAAAGGAAATAAAGAAGAAAAAATAAAGGAAAGAAAGATGATGAACTTACTGAATTGTGTCAAAGAATTTCCCAGAGTTCGATTTTTTTTTTTTTTTTTTTTTTTTTGGTTTTTCAAGACAGGGTTTCTCTGTGGCTTTGGAGCCTGTCCTGGAACTAGCTCTGTAGAGCAGGCTGGTCTCGAACTCACAGAGATCTGCCTGCCTCTGCCTCCCGAGTGCTGGGATTAAAGGCGTGTGCCACGACCACCCGGCTCAGAGTTCGATTTTATACGTCTTAGAAACATTGGTTTACACTGTAAAGGGACAAGAATACTGAAACCATGATTACCAAGCAAATTGCCTTTTACATTTTTGGGCATCTGTGTACATCTAAAAATAAATAGTCCATACCCCCCTTTTTCTTCAGAGAGAGTCAAAGTCACGACCTAGCTTCTTAGGAAACTGTAATAATAAACTGAGTGGTTGAAAATTTTGAAAATTTGTTGTCTCATGTTTGGAGCTACAAGAAAGAAACAGTGGTGTTGCCAGGGTCAGTCTCTTTTTTGGCTCCAGGAACTTCTTTCGTCTTGCTGTCATTTCTTGGTTGGTTAGAAATTGAGGGATTTTTTTCTTATATTTGCTTAACTGCAATCCCTACTTCATATCAAATAGCACTCTCCTTCCCTGACTTTGTCTTCACTCAGTGATTTGCTTTGCTATTGATATATTTTATTATAGCACATCAAGGCCCCCACCGTCCTTCCCTTCTCCTCATCCTCTTCCTTTTTTTTCTCCTTCTTCCTTTAACATACCCAGGCTGGCCCATAGTCATGTCCCTTGTGTGCTTCAGCCTGATGATCCTCTACCCCTCATATTCCCAAATACTAAGATTGTAGGTGCATCATTATGCCCAACCAATTCTATTCTCTCACCATCACTTTTAAAGAAAAAAAGTGTACGAATGTATGTCTGTGTGGAATTATGTGCATATGAGAGAGTGACGTTATCAAAAGAGGCAGTCAGATCTTCTAAAGCTGAAGTTTCAGATGGTTGTGAATCACCCATTGTGGATGCTGTGAACTGTATTCTGATCCTCTTCAAAAGGATTACATGCTCTTAACCACTGAGCCATCTCTCCAACTCAATAATCCATTTGTAAAAAGGGTTTTGTTTATTTAACCCATTTTCTTAAAGGGTACCAGTCATATTCAGTTGGTACCTTCTCCATCCAAGTTATACTGCATCTTAAAATTACTTAAGGTATGAGCAGAGAATGTTTACAAATGAGATCACATTCTAAAATTCTGAAGGCTAGAACTTCAAAATATATCTTCAGAGATATATTTCAATCTATAATTGACATATAGAAATATAGCAGACAGAAAAATAAAGCAATCAAATTGGTTTGAGAGTTCTTAGTAAAAGTAAGCACTGCCCACATAAACCTTCTCTTTAAATTTAGTATTGTGTGTGTAAGGGGGTGACCATCAACTTCATATCCTCAAAGTTAATGTGTACATGAGTGTGCATGAGTACTATGAAATGAGAGGCTATGCTTGCATTGTCTTTGTGAGGTAAGTTGTAGATATTTGATTCTGTGAAATGAGATGAAACATTTTTAGATATTTAAATTATTAGAAAGTTTTCTTTCAATACAATCATTCTAAGGAAGTAGCATGAGTACTTTTTGTTTCTTTTGACAAAATGTGAGAAATTTGTGTGGGCTGAAGAAACAATATTTCCAAACCAAGAGAAGGATGATAGCTTTGCACAAACAAAATTTGTCCATAATTAGTTCTTGAGTAAAGAGCTTCATGAAGAAGTTGTATAGAGAGCATGGGATTAGCAAAATACACAGAGATTTCAAAGGCAACTAGAGAAGTCTCTTGGTACTTGGTCCAAAGAGAGGCATCTGGTCACCATGGGCATGGAAACACTGCCACTGGTCACACACATGCATAGTGAACCTGAACCTGATAAGGACTGATGATCACAAGGAACTGTAAACCATGATTGTGTGATAGCAAAATTACCATTCTAGTTAAGAATCATCTCATAGATAAATTAATTATGACTACAGATGAACAAAAATATAGATGGTATAAGCACAAAAGCTATATCATGTGGATTAGATACTAGACCACTTAACTTGGTGGTCAGAGCGGGGGAAATTTGCAACTTGAGCATCTTCATTTTATATAATGTTGAGCCAAAGTCTCTGTCAAAACAAAGAGCAATTGTATGTAGAAATTGTATGCTTTTATGTGTAAAGTTGATCAAGTGACACTGCTTAGAAATGTCTTTTATATTGTTTGTTCCTATCATACATTCTGATCTGTCTCTGTCCCAGTCTGTGGTTAAGGGAAACACACAAAGAGCTAAAAACCAAGGAGAGATTTTGGGGAAGTATATTGGAAGCTGATACTACTGGGAGAGAACAAATAATACCTTTCTATATATTCATCTATTAAATCAGAACAGGTAGAATTAGCGCGTCAAAAAATAGTGGGTCACATAGTATTTCAAGACATACAGAGAAGATGTGGTGTGACATAATTCACTTATAGAAGTTCCAAGGTCAATTGTTAATTTTTTAGAAATTTTGTAAGCTGGTTAGTGAGCATTACCATTATTAAAAATAAAATTACTGGAGTGGAGAGATGGCTCAGTGGTTGAGAGAACTGACTGCTTTTCCAGAGGACCCAAATTCAATTCCCAGCCCCTATGTAGCCGCTCACAACTTTCTGTGATTCCAGTTCCAGGGGACCTGATACCTATGGAAAAACATCAATTTTATGGAAAAACATAAAATAAAAATAAATTACCTCCTCCCAAAAGAAAGAAGTTAGAGCGGTCAAGGGCAGAGCTATTCAGCATCAGAAGTTGTTTAACTAGCAGATGGGACAAAAGACTCATGCACATGAGAACAATTTAATTAAAAATAAAAATAAAATTCATAAATTTATAAATATAAAGTCAATATTATAAGCAAAAATGGTAAATACTTGAATTTGTCACTCCCGAATTATTGACTTACATTTTTTTTTGTCACCTCTACTTTCAGGTTATTGTCTGCTTCAGTATGAGGGGATGTTGTACAATATTGTGCTGCTACACAGCTCCTAACTGCGTGCACAGTAATGTCAGGCAGGCAGCTTGAAATCAGGATGAGAATATCTATTCCACACACACACAAAATAATTCTTCAAGTACTATATACCACAGCTTGATTTATTGTTTTGCATATTGTCTAGACTTAAGCAAGACATGTTAAGAAGACATGCTGATAATGCTGATTAAATTCTAAAGAGTGTCATTACTGAGGTCACCACATTATAAATAGCACAGACAATGGATGGATGTTTTGTGCCCAAGAACCAGTCATTATTGCAGCAAAAAAGAAAAAGAAAAAAAAAAGAGAAAAGCATACTATTGGTGAGCAATTTCATTTAAGAACTATGAAATTCAGGTATTTCAATGTTTAATTTTTTACTGATACTTCAAATATCAACTAGCATTCATATTGATTGGATAAATTTGGAGAACTAATCACTGATGTATGAAATTTTAGCTGTGGAAGTATGGTATTTTGAACTGATAGTTTTATTTTAGAAAACTTTCTGACTGATTTCCAGGATAAACCATGAAGCAGATTCTTAGTATATTCATCAAAAAGTTGAGGCTTTTGTTGTGTCTCAGTCTTACATTAGGGAGATTATTCTGCAGAGGAAATAGTCATTCCTTTTATCCCTTTATCTGTTATTATATTAGTAGGGGCAATAACTACCCTTTCCTTTCTGGGGTAACAGCAAGTTACACATAGAAAACCCTGGGGAAACAGATAATCTTTGTTCCGTGCAAGTATGACTTGCCTGATTCTCAGCAGAGTGAAGGTGTCATTCTTCAGGGTAAACAGTAATCCAAGCTGCTTATCAGGAAAGACTTGGGTTGACTAAACCTAGGATTCTTCAGTTTCAATGGAAGAGCTTCACCTTGCCCTCTGTGTTTCATTGGTATGGGACCACAATGGGGAAAAAGGACAGGCGTCAATGCCAAAGTGAACCTTGTGCACAGGCTTCACAGAGCTAGTTCCTTGGTCTGTCACCTGAGAATTTCATGCCTCTTGCCAGTAAATATGAAGCTGTAATGCTAACTTGATGGATTTTTAACTAAAATAAACTCTTGAAAGTCTTTAACATTAAGCACCCCTCAAAAAGTCCCCATCAAGTTAAGAATTAAATAAAAAATATAACTTCCTTTTCTAAACATTACCCCAGACAGCATAAATAAATAAAACTCGTTTCCCTTCACTTATTCACTGCTACATAGAAGTGTGGAATTAGAACAGCATTTTAGAGTGCAATCTAAGGTGGACAAACGCACTAGTAACGAACTGTAGAAATGATCCGTGAAAGTATAGACTTGAGAAAACCATTAGTAGTAGAAACTAGTGATGCAAATTGCCCCAAACAGTGGCTATATAAAGATTTGAATAGCTTTAACATTTGTCTGAGGCTGCACATTTCAGAAAATCTCCATGCCATTTAGGGAGCTTCAATTCCCTGCAACTTGATATGAAAGTATAGAAATGATTATACATAGAAAGAAGAACAACTAAGAAGACTATAAAAAAGATACAAAGAAAAAAAGCATTTCTAGTATCTCATGACAATATGATGTACAAATCCCTCATTGATAATTCAAGGATTAAATTAAATTCAAGTAATTAAAAGAAGTGTGATGATATTTACAAGGATATCACTATAGCCAGGAGGTAGACAGGGTCAAGACTTAACTCAGAATGTGGCCAGATGGGGGCTTGAGTGTTACACCTAGGAGTGACAACTGGTACAGTCACCATGGAAAATGAATTGACAGCATTCCTGGAATCTGAAGATCCTCATCTCCTATTACCAACAGCCTGTTTGTAGATGTCTGTCCTGGAGACTATTCCACACAGCTGCCCGAGCTGTGTGCGAGAGTGTTCACTGAAGCGCCAGGCATTTTAGTGGAAGAGAAAAATAACCTAATTATCTCTCTGTAGAGCTACAAAAGCAAAGAACTGTGATTTATGTGCTTTATTCACATAAGGGTATGCTATGTAATGGTACAAGTACAAATGCTACTTTGTGTGGTGATATAAACATGTTGAGAGGGAAAATTTTGAAACATGGAATGTCATTGTACTGAATTTGAAACATAAAATGTAATGCAGAAAACTCGTTTTAGCAATTATGCAAATGAAATAAAGTTCACTGTACAGAAATTACTTATATCAACTCATTCTGTGAAAGATGAGAAGAGCAACCAGATATGGGCTTTCATCTACCTGAAAGTTTTTCTTTCACTAAGGTGAGTATGAAGAATATTAATGATGGCTTAATCTTGGGAATAAAGCCTGGATACTGCATATTTTAAAATTTTTCTTTGTTAAAAGTTTTAGAGTAAGACGCTTTAATGATAAGGGTAAGATGAAAATACCATTCATCGCTCTGATGGCTAACACTCATTATCACTTTGTGGCATTTAGAATCGCCATGGGGACAAACCCCGAGATGAGACTATAAGACAGTTTCCAAACAAGTTTAACTAACAAAGGAAGACCCATTGCCAGCATGGATGGCACCCATTCCATGGGCTGCAGTCTCAGAGGAACTGAGGATGTTACTTCGTGGATTAAGTGTTTCCTGCAAAAGCAAAAGGACAGGAATGTGAATTCCCAGAACTCCCATAAAGGACAGGTACAGCCTTGAAGGCCTGTGAGTCTGGACTGAAAGGGACAGAAAAGAAGGATTGCAAGGCTTGTTGGACCATCAGCCTGGCTGAAATGTCAAGCTATAGGTTTAGAAAGAGACTCAGTTTCAAACAAAAACAAAAGTAAGGTGTAGTGTAATAGTGTAGAACACCGAAAATTCACTTCGGGCCTCTGCATAAGTACAGCACTTGCACAAACATGTGCACACATGCACACAACACACAATAGGCCCTCTAAGCCATTTTGATAGGGTCTGTAAAATTGGCCATTATAGTAGATCCTCTCACAGAGGTAACCCTTTCCTTTTGCTTTTGAGTGCCTAAATGAGAGAATGATCTCCTCCTTCCCCTTGCTATACCCAAACTATGAACCCAGGCAGGTCATAAGTACTTCATCGTCCTGATGTTAGAAAACTCATATGTCTACTAAGCTGCTCTGGGGATCAGAGATATTGTAGATTACTATACAAGATTGTCAAACCACAGTTATCACTAATAAAACATTTAAAATAATCACTGCAAGGCATGGACTATGTAATCCAGACATAACTTGTTTTCAAATGTTAGCAACTAACATCCTGAGAGAAAATGATCTGTGTTAGAATGCCCAGATATGTGCACAAGTGTATTAGCATATAGCTATACTAGAAAAACATCACATAATTGAAGTTTCTTTTTTTAAAAAATCAATTAAATGCCAGGAATTAGCAGCAGGTCATAATTTTGCCTGAAATACATTTTCTTCAAGGTTAGTACTGTCCTCCAGTTCCTAATGCTGGTGATGAGGACCAGTGAGAGAGATAACGTAAGTCTCTACTTGCAGGAAATATTTGTGTGTGTAAAAAGAGAACTAATATTCTGTCATATTTTATGATATTTCATGGTCAGTTTAGTGATCCACATAAATTGTTGTAGGGATTAAAATTATATTATTTGAAGGGCAGACGCTACATTGAGGTGAGGCACTTTCCTTGTGGCAATCTTCCAATGAGCAGAATGATGGCTTCAGGGCTAGTCTCAGGGAAGACTAGCATTCCCTTTTAAAACGATTCAGCCTCCCAATGCTTTTTTGGAGAGCACAAATGATAATAATGAACCTCAGTGTGTGGGTATGTGTCAGGAAGTAATAGGCCAAAATCATTCTACATTTCATGATAGCAATAGAACAGCTCTCAATAGTAGTGTTAACTACAGTCAGCTGGAGCAGACCTACCTGATCGGAAGCATCACCCCAGTCCCTGGCATCCATTCTGGGATGTTTGGTCATAAATATCACCTCAACTCCTTGTCACACCCCTATATCTGGGTGTGACAAAGAGTCTGGAATATAATATTAAGCTGGGGGTGTCTCCCCAACCCTCTAACAACCCTATATCCAAAAAGTCTGGGATGATTGGAAGCCCCTGGCCTGGCAGTTGCCCTGGTTTGGACTCCAACTCCCAGCCTGCCAAGCACTGACCCCTCCCTGGGGAGGGTCAAGACCACTCCCCCAGGCTATCTAGGCTTGTGCTGGAAAGAAGAACAGGTGATTTTGGGGTCTATGTGGATCTCCCCTGTCTCTCTCTCCCTCGCCATGCTCTCCCGGCCACCCGAAAGTGCAACATTTATTAAACATGGGCATTTTAATTTGGCTAATCTGATCTGATTGGATTTCCTTGGGCTGACAGAGTGGCTCGTCTTAGGAAATATTGCTAACACTACCTGGAAGAGCTACCTGGTACACATTCCACACAAATCCTTGGACCACATATAACATGGTGATGTACCTACCTCAAAGGAGACCTTTGGTTATTACTTCTGTGCATAAACTTTCAGTATGGCCTGTGGTGACCACTAGAGCTGCATCTAATGCTCTAGATAACACTTGTCTGTGGATGGAACTCTGACATAGCACAGGACAGACTATATTTAACAAGAAATGATGTCATTACTGTGTTTAGAAGGACTGATTAACTAATAACTTCAAGATTCTACATGTGTAAGATCTCAGTTTCTCTACAAACAAAACCAAAAAGAAACTGCATCGATTTACAAGTAAACTTTCAGAAAAGAAGAAATGGGAAATAAAAGTTAAAGCATAAACATAATCCAGAGATAATTCTCTTTTATTATTTCACACAATAAGATCAACTAGTGTGGGAGTCATTTCCTTCACTAGTATAGCCATTGGCAATTTGCCTATGCACGAGTAAATAACTCTCAAGTAATAATCATGCAATATTCTGTAATTAAAATTAGTGGGACCCCCTCTTCTCTCTCTCACACACACACACATTGAAAGGAGATGAACTTGTTGGGGAGTTAGAAGTCAGTAGGAGTAGAAAGGGGATAAGAGAAGATAAAGAGAGTGACTATAATAAAATATATTGTATACACCTATGTCATTACCAAAGAATAAATTTAATTTTTTTGATATTTTTTGTTGTTTTTCAAGATTGGATTTGTCTGTGTAACCATCCTGGCTGTCCTGGAACGTGCTTTGTAGATCAGGCTGGCCTCGAACTCACTGAGATTTGCCTAACTCTGACTCCCAGGTGCTGGGATTTGGGGTGTGCACCACCACCACCACCTGCCCTTAAATAATAATTTTAAAAGCTCAAATTTAAATCTTGAAGGATGAAAACAGTTTTCTCCGTAGTTGTACTACACATCTGCCTATGTCTTCCTTGCTCACCCCATTGAATATGTGATGTATAATCTTTACAAAGAATCAGCGGTGTGAGGCTAGTGCCTATGTAATACGGTTTGTTTCCATTCACATTTCAGTTCCCTGAAGGAGAAAAAAATCAGAAAACCACGTTTTAAGTTTGACACTATCTTATTGTTTGAAGGTGTGTGGCAGGGCTGCTGCCTGTATAAGAATAACATGTTGAAGGATTTGTGGGGCTTTGACACTGTATTAGAGCCGTACATAAGAAATTCTCTAGGCCCTGCCAATCATAGAGCACTCGGAAGCTACAGCATCCCCCTCACTGGTGGGGATGCAAAACCTGGATCCCGGCTCACAGATGCTGAGTCAGAGAGCACATTTTCTAAGTTCCTGAAGTGGTTCATCTGTGCATTAATGTTTAAAAGGCTGCTTGGAAATGAGGTAAAGAAAATTTCAGGAGATTTCTGGAGAGTTGTTTACTTCCCTGAAAGAACAGATGGCTGGGAGGCCTACTTGTCAGAATCCAAAAAGGCTTAGCACACCCAGAAGCTAACAGTCACCAGATCATTACCATTGTTATGAGCATCAACTGCATGATGGCTGAATTGACCAGTTATCTAGGAAGAAAGCATCTTTTATCAAAGTCAGTGTGGCTGGAGAAATTTCCTCTGTGTGTAGTCATGGCTGGTTGTGATAGCTGCACATCAAAAGAGACTGAGCTGAGCAAGGCTTCTAAGGAGTTGTGATTAATTACCTGGGGAGAGGAAAGGCCCATGAAGAAAGGCTTCTCATTAGGAATTCCAGTCAGCCTCTAGGCTCAAAAATCAAGAAAGCTACAATCTGTTTAACCTAGTGAGGCAGTTCTCAAATGAGAGTGTGGAAGTTTGTACCCTCAAATATATTCCTTTGCCTCCTAATTAATTTATATCACATAACATGTCTCATACCGATGT
Organism: Ondatra zibethicus; assembly: GCA_004026605.1. Lineage (NCBI taxonomy): Eukaryota > Metazoa > Chordata > Mammalia > Rodentia > Cricetidae > Ondatra > Ondatra zibethicus. Next base: position 15,890 of record PVIU01015989.1, read on the forward strand.
GATAAGTCATTGAAGTAGTTTTATGAATATAACATCATAATAAACTTCTTTTTGTTTGGTACTCCTGTAGACATTATGGGAATGTGTATCCCCATCTTTATTTTAAAGCAAAACATAGTTTGTATTAAGACAGGTCTGGGTGTGCATTACTGGAATCATACTTTGACATTCTTTAAAAAAGAGAAGAACATCTTAATGGCTGGGAGAACATAAGAAAAGACTCAATTTACTCATAAGTAAGGTGAGATACACTAAGATTTATAGCCAGGTAGAACCAGGAACTCAAATATCCCAAGATGTTATTCCCACTCCCCTCAAATCATCTATCTATCTGTCTGTCTGTCTGTCTATCTACACTCCTCCCCTTAGCTTGTTTTATCAGAGAGTGGAGTTTATTTTCTTTCATTGCCCAAAGCACTGTTTTTTGGTCAGGAGTAAAAGAAGAGATGTCTGTTAGTTTTGCTTCCTAGAGCCTGTACCATTGAAATAGAGTTGGCATCCCTTCTGTGATCTAAAGTTCAAGGCTTCTGGCTGGTCATAGATTTCACTGTTGCAGGAAGACTCTCTATGTAGATTAATCAGCTGCTACCCTAGAGGGGTTTTGTGGAGACAGAGCATTAATTCAGACTGAAATGGGAAATTAGTAGAGAGTAAAATCATGGCAATTTTGTAGAAACTAAGTAGAGTGGAAAGAAGGGCAGATATGCAAGAAGAAAGACAAAGCCAATAAAATAATGTCTATTAAATATATACATGAAATGGTTTTTAAGTAGACAATGTGTCCATTTTCTTTCTAGAGGAGCATATTAGCATCATCTTTGAAATAATATAATTGTTATTTCAAAAGGGATGCTCTTATATCATGTATTTAAAAAGGCAGATTATAGATAGCACTACCACACTAAACTTCAATTTTATTAGACTGCGCTTCAAAGAAAATAATAAAACCCAGAGGCTGTTAAAGTATTTATTATTAGGCAAATGACTAAATGGTCACATACAAGTTCTATATAGTATGGGGGAACAGAAATAAAGAAAAAGTGGTATGGAGATATCTTGGTTGCATAGAGTACATGTTTTAAGAAATTATTGAGCAAATGAATGAATGAATGAGAACAGTATTGCCACTTGGCAAAACTAATGCTAGTGGTTAGTAATTAGTATTACAATGCAACATACAATCACTTGGGAAGGGACTCTCAACAAGGAATTGCCTAGATCAGGTTGGCCTGTGAACAGGTCTATGGAAGATTGTTTCGATTATTAATTAGTGTTGGAAGAAACTTTCTGAAATGCGTGGAGCCATTCTTTGGTTTGGGACTCTAGATGAGCACTAAGCATAGATCAGAATTTCATTCTTATATGTAAAGTATATGTATATAGCAGTGGTTGACATTAACACTTAATATATTTCAGGGATTTCGTTGTGATATTTATAATAAATAACTAGTTGCTAACTGAACTCTCTTAATAATACTATCAGGTAGTTTTAGGTATTTTTAATGAATTCATTCATATTATCTTTTAAAACAGATAATTAAACCTCATAGTTTTGTGTACTTCCTGCCTGCTGATGCATTGTGCTGTTGCAACTGCTAAATATAATATGTTTTATTTGTATATACATTTCTTTCTTAGATGGTTGCTGAATAGCTATTGTTATATACACTTTCTGACTCTGAGACTATGCTGATTAAAATCCTATATATACAGAACATAAATTCTGGTAGTGACAGAAAACGTCTGTAATAAATATAGGCAGTAGAATCATCATCCTACATGTGGGCAATGCTACAAAAATATCAAGGTTTAGAAATCAAAAGTATAAAGTTGAGACAGCTGTTTTAAACTGAGTCATGAATGTGGGTCCCAGCAGGAATGTTAGAGTGGACCAAAGACTTGAAAGAAATGAGGGAAAGAGACGAAGGGCTGTCTAGGGGAAGAATTTCCCGGGGATGCTGTGTTGTTAGTTCGGGGTCACCACATTAGTTTTGTCTGTGAAGCAGAAAGCCAGGATCTTGACTTTCTCTGGCACATTTAAAGACAGTTGGTGTCATTGGAGTAGAAATATCAAGGAAGGATCAGAAGAAATGAAACAGAAAAAGTTAGGGGTGGGATGAAGGACAGGTGACAGCATCACTGAGGCTCTAGAAAGCTTTGCAATCTGCTCTTGAATGAAGACTGGACAGTTTTCATCACAGAAGAAACATGATCTAATCTAACTCTTAAAAGATGTTGTTATGTTGTGTAAGGGTGTTAGGGGCATGAGTGTGATGACATGCCTGTGGAGTGGGGAGCAGAGGACAACATTGTGGAGGCCAGTCTCTTCTTTTACCTTTACATAGATGCTGGAGCTTGAACCCATATTCTCATGGATGCTCAGCAAATGCTTGAAATCATTCCACCCCCTAGATTCTGATCATTAAGGTGAATTTCTAGCTATTCAAATTGAAAGTAGTAGACTAAATAATACTGACATAGCAGTGAGGATGCTCTGCTCTGATACTTAGGAAAGAAAAAGCTATGGCCGTATATGAGCTCTGAAAGCCATCACCACTTCCAAACCTCAACAACTTGGGACAGTAAAAGAAACAAGAGGTGAGAGCTGAGATGGGAGCAGCCTTCTGAGATTGCTGCCCACATAAAGTAATTAAAGAGAAACCAGTTCAAGTATAGCCTGGGCCACAAGGCAGACCCTGTCTCAAAATTTAAAAAGATAATGTAGCTTTAATGGAAGTGCATTTGTATTTGGGTGTAAGCAGCAGCACATATAGTGAATATATGTCAAATCAAACCACAAACAGTGATATTACAGGGAAAGGTGTGCCGAAGAGTGGAGGGCGAAGGCAGGATTCTCCGTTATTGTTATACGAATTTCCTCCTACACTGATTTATGCAATAAGCTGACACTACTTATATAATTGATAGATACATGAAACAGAAAACATACGGTTTAATGAGTAGGTACAAATATTTATTTTAATATGAGCATGTAACAAATAACAAGAGACAGAGCTCGTGGAGGAGTGACCTCCATAATCTAAGAACAGCAGCTCTCCTAGAATCTCCTAGGTAAAGCAAGAAAGCGTTTGAAGCAAAAAAGCAGCTTCTGATTCACGTCTGTGCTTGCCCTGGGGAGTTTGACATCAGAAGGAGATGACAGCTAGGGAATGCAAACCTCCCTTTAAGCAGAACCATGGGTTGCTAGTCCACACTGCTTAGATGGTACTGCTAGCCTGGGTACAAAGGGACCCTGGTAGAATTTATATTTTGTTCTTTCTTGTCCTGGAAAAATTCTACCTTTATATAGACTACAACTAGTTATGTTCTTTAGTAAGCCAGACAAGCATTCAGAGAAAATTGTGCGGAGATAGTTATTTTCATCAATCAGATATAAGCATCTATATTCTAATGTCCTTGGGTAGATATTTAACAATAATACTTGATGTAGTCTTCTAGATTGCCAACTCCTTTTTTTAACTCTAATCTATATACTTTGGAAACTAGTTATTCCCTCACAACTCACTAGTTTTAGCAACTTTGTCTTACTATATTCTATCTAGTCATCCAAAACTCCACCCACCATCTCTGCTGCCATCCATACCTTCCCTCATCCTTTAATTGTGCTGTGATGGTGAACAAAATGAGATGTGTAATCAAGCATGGAAATTGGAATAAATTAAAAAAACAGTCAATACAAAAGAAAGCATATATGCAAGAGCTAAATAAATGGTAAAAAGGAATTATGCATATATTAGAGAATTGACAAACAGTGTTGCATTGGTTTAGGACTTGAATAAGGAAAGATAATGATGAAATCAAGGGACTTGGAAAACATGTACATTCCCTGTCATATAACAAAAAGAATGTCTATTAGTGTGTGAACAACAAAAAGTATGAAAGAGAAGTTACAAACAGGCACTGGAACTTTGAGTCCACTGCTGAGATTATGTAATTCCCATTTTAAGAAAAATAGATTGTCTGCTAAAGAGCATGGTTGGAAGGAACACTGCAAAAGAGAACCTAGTTAGGACTTTGTAGCCACCAATGTGGGTCTCTATAAAACTGGTTCTAAAGCCCAGACTGGAGACAACAGTGGCTTAGAGTAGTGGATTGAGGGGAGATTTGTAGAGATTTAGGGTGGATGAAAAGATGCACTAAAAATTGAACTCTGAAGAGTGTATAAACAAAAATTTTCAGATAATTTATGGATATTTTCATCATTAGCTGTATAGATTGGTGTATTATTTTCTGAATTGAAAAAATTAAGGATAAATTATCAGGGTCTGAGTTCAAAAACTTATGCTTTATGTTTTTACTCTGTGTGTCTGAGATGTTTCCTGGACTTCCTAATAGAAATCCTAAGTAGGAGACTGGGCAGATGGATTGATAACCAGATAGAAGAGAGAGCTCTGAGGTCACTTTCATTATTCTGAAGTCACCAATAGAGAGGTGATGTGGAAAGGGTAGTACTTGACCAGACCATGTAGACAAAGAAGACAAACCTAGACAAGAAGGATCTGAGAACTGACATTTGGGAAATGTGAAAATCAAAGCTGGGGAAGAAGAAGAACTGCAGTCCTGTGTTATATTCTGTATTTATCAAAGGAATGTGACAGGAATTCTGCTTAGATCTCAAAAGAAAAACTAACAAATGAAATGTCTTGAAATTTCTTACAGATAAAGATCTGAATTTAAAGAATTATAATGACATTTAGGGGAATAAATACTAGAAAGTCTACTTCACTAGGATAAACAAATACTGAAACCACTGCCTTCCTAAGGTCGGTCTTGGAGATCTAAGGGATTTGAAAAGGAGGGATTGCATGCTTGGGATAAGAGGCAGAAAATGTAGTTATAACAGCAGGTAAGTTAATGAAATAATCTCACATAAATTTCCATTATAGTAGTAATAATGTCCTGCCCACTTTATTGCTTGACTTTATTGTAATCCTTTTTAATGTTCTTTTTGTCATAAAAAAAGAGAGCAAAGCTACAATTCAGGCTAGGTTAACACATTTTATGGTTCACATCAGGGGTACAAGGGAAACTGCAGTTTAAATAACTTCTGATAATTCTGCAGGTGACACCTTGGTGGGAAATTCTTCATAGTCATGTCTACAATACCATGTTTTCCTCTCAGAGATATAGCTCCCAAGACATCTCTTTAAAAATACCTTACTTGTTAATACTTGCCAGAAAAGCCTTCTATCAGAGAAATAAGACCTGGTTTCTGCAATGATTGTTCTTGAATGTCAATTGATTCTATTGAGAGGCACAAAGGTTAACAAAGCACAAACCTAAGAGTATCCACAATGGCATGTTCAGAAAGTAGTGGGTAACACAGTCTCTGTTAAAGATGTCACACACATCCCTTAGAGCTGATAAAACAATTTCAGGAAAGTGACAGAATACAAAATGAACACAAAAATAAATCAATAGCCTTCCTGTATACCAATGACAAACACACTAGGAAGGTCACAGGAAAAAACAGTCCCATTCACAATGCACACACACACACACACACACACACACACACACACACACTTAGACATAATAAAATAAAATACTAAGAATAACCCTAACCTGAGAAACCAAAAACCTCTAATATGAAAATTTAATAGACCAAACAGAGAAATTTAGGAAGACACTAAAAGACAGAAACACCTTATAGGTTTATAAATTGGAAGATTATAACAGTAAAAAAAAAAAACCTGTCATATTACCAAAAGCAAGCTGTCCAATCTTTCATAAAATTCAAAGGCAATTTTTCTGAGACATAAAAAAATGGTCCCAGGGTTTTTATGGCAATCTGCTACCCAAAGTCCAAAGTAAAACTAAGGCAATTTGAACAAAAAGAAAACTGTGAGAGATATCACATTGCCTGATTTTAAATTATACTATGAATCCATAGTACTCAAAACAGTATGGTACAAGCAAAAGAAAAATTTACAAATCATAGATCAACTAAACAGAACAGAGACCCTAATTTTAATCCACACAAATACAGCATCTGATTTTTAACAAAAACAAAAAATACACATTGGAAAAAGGACAATATCTCCAACAAATAGTGCTTCAAGTTTTGGATTTCAACATCCATAAAATAGAAAGAAAAAACAACACAGTAAAAACTTGCTTCTTATCTCTCACCCTGTATAAAAATCAACTGCAAATCAGTACAGGACATCTTCATAAGACTGGGGTGTGGATTAATCTTTTTGTACACTGTGAAGATTTATCACTTAGATTGGTTTAATAAAAAGCTGAACAGTTAATAGCTAGGCAGGATTTTCAGAGCAGAAAGGATACTGAGAAGAAAAAGTGTGGAGATCTGGAGAGTCGCCAGTCAGAGACAGAGGAAACAGGAAAGAAGCATGGGTAGCACAGAGTAAAGAAAATAAAGTCATGAGCTAGAAAGTAAATTAATGGAAATTGGTTAATTTAAGTAATATGAACTAGTTAGAAACAAGCCTAAGCTATCGGCTAAGCTTTCATAATTAATAAGAGGTCTGCATGTGGTGATTTTGGAGCTGGTAGGAAGTACAGAAAAATCTGCTTACAAGTCTGTATAGTTTAAGCTGCTTCAGGATAAAGTGGGCTAGGTTTTGCCTTATGGCACAGGTATGAACTTCTGACTGGATCTCCTTTATGGAGAAAGACCAATCATCAAAAATGATGTGTCATGAAATTAAAATCTTCTGTATTACACAGAAGACTGTTAATTGTGTGAAGAAGCAGCCTATGTAATAGGAGAAAAGTTAATATTTACACAACTACCTAAAGATTGTTGTGTAGAATACACAAATTACTTAAAAATTTAAAGAAAAAGAGAGTCAACCCAATTAATGAAAGGGAAATAGGATGAACAAAACACTCCCAAAATATAAAATAAAAAATTAGTAAATGCTTTTTTTTTAAAGAATTGAACATCTTTAGCCTGCAGAGAAATGCTTCAAGATTAAAACTACCTCAAGATTCTGTCTCACTCCATTCAGAGTGGCTCAGATGAGTAATTTGCAGCTGACATTAAAAGCTGGCATAGACATGGGGGATTGTTGGTGGAAATTTAAAATAGAGCAATCACTGTGGAAATGAATCTAGAGATTTCTCAAAAAAAGGAAAAAAAATCTAGTGTGATTGAGTAAGAATGGACCCCATAGACTCATATATTTGAATGCTTGGTCACTAGTAGGTAGAACTGTTTAGAAAGGATTACGGGAAGTGACCCCATTAGAGGAGGTGTTTCACTGATGGCAAACTTTGAGGTCTCTAAAATCCTGCTCCATGCTCAGTTAGTTCCCTCTGCCTCTTGTGGATCAAGACATAGGCTCTCATTCACTGTTCTACCTCTGTGCTTACCTAACTGTTGCCCTGCTATCCATTGTGATGATCATGGGCTCTAGCCCTCTGCAACTGTGAGGCCTAAATTAAATGATTTTTTTATGTTGCCTTTGCCATGGTGTCTTATTGCAGCAATAGAAAATTAGCCAAGACAATTAGAAATAGAACTACCATATGACCTAGAAATATCACTTCTTGGCATATACTCAAAGAATGTGATAACCTATAACAGAGTTATTTGCATATACAAGTTCACAGAAGCTGAGCTCACAATAGACAGGAAATGGAAACATCTCAGATGTCCATCAAATGAATAATGGGTAAGGACAAAAGGATAATGTGGTACATATATACAAGGAAAATTACTTGACTGCAAGAAAGAAAGAAAGGAGGGAAAGAAGGAAGGAAGGAAGAAAGGAGAAAGAAAGCAACTAAATCTGGAGGTAAATGAATGGAACTATGAAAATTATACTGACTAAGGTAACTCAGGTCCAGTAAGATAAACACTTCATTTTCTCTCTTATATGAGGATCCCAGACTCAAATCTTTTGTTTTGTATACTTAATCTGGAATATACATTGAAGCCAGGAAATAATAAACCAGCTACCAGGCATAAACCTTATGAAGGGTCATAAATAGAAAGGGCAGGGAAAATGTAGAGATCTGTGAAAGAAAGAGTTAATTTCAGCAGAAGCATCCTGCATGGGTGAACAATATTACTCTTAGAATAATGAGAGGCACTGGTGGCACCCGAAAATGCAGCGCACAAAATGCCTGTCTGCGCTCTATGCGCTACCATACAGTTCGTGAGCTTCAGGCAAGGGGCTGGAGAATGAAACACACAAAGACAGACAGACAGACAGACAGACAGAGACACGGACTCCTAGTCACTGGTAAGAAGCCCTTTTATTCAATAGCACCAAGGAGGCTTATATACCCAACAGTCAGGTGGGCCAACAGGTGTAAACCTTATCCTCTGATCCTCAAGGCAAGGCAACACGTGTTCATGAAGCACAGCTTTCAGTAACTCAAATCAGAAGTAAAGATGTCTAGCAGGGAAGAGCAGCTGGAGGCCAGGACTCCAAATGATCCCAACATGAAACAACAGAAAATACTGACAGTGGTTTTGGTTGTCCACTATACAAGACAGTAAGATTCTATTGCTGAAGATAGCACTCACTTTGGATACAGGACAGCAGGATATAGAAAAGTCAACTTCGAGCTGACTCTCTCTCTCTCTCTCTCTCTCTCTCTCTCTCTCTCTCTCTCTCTCTCTCTCTCTCTCTCTCCCTTTATTCCTCCCCTGGCTTCTTACTTAATGACAGAAGGAACTTTGCTGTGTGCTGCTGGAAAAAACACCTCAGTGGTAGTATCTAGAACTGGACCCTGGATGCTATTAAACTAACACAGTGATAAGATGTGTCCATAGATACACAAAAATAGCATGATAGTTTAGACAGTAACCAATTTTCTGATTGGATATGAGGCCTGATCTACAGAAAGGATTGTATGCCTGGTACTATAAACTTAGTTAAAATCCTGTGACTGAGAGAGCATGTGAAACCTACTATATATTTTTCTGTTTTAATTTGTTTTTTAATTGATTTTTATTGAGCTCTACATTTTTCTCTGCTACCCTCCCTGCCTCTCTACTCCCCTTCAACCCTCCCCCAAGGTCCCCATGCTCCCAATTCACTCAGGAGAGCTTGCCTTTTTCTACTTCCCATGTAGATTAGATCTATGTGGGTCCTTGTTGTTGTTTAGGTTCTCTGGGATTGCAATTTGTGGGCTGGTTTTCTTTGCCTTATGTTTAAAACCAACTTATGAGTGAGTACATGTGATAATTGTCTTTCTGTGTCTAGTACCCCATAACTGAAGAATGGATAAAGAAAATGTGGTACATTTACACAATGGAGTACTACACAGCAGAAAAAAATAACACCATCTTGAATTTTGCAGGAAAGTGGATGGAGCTAGAAACCTACTAATTTTGTTTTACTAAATGGTATCACTATGAAAGTGAATTATAAATATCTATGCTTATACTCATAGACTTCTGCTCTCAACTTTGGTCTGAGAATTTTCTTTGTGATGAGTAGTCTATATCACCCTCTCAGCACCCAAGACTCAGACAACTTTGTGCAAGAGAAGTTGGAAAGAATATAAGTAGATGAAAAGAAAAGCTGTAAATGTTGTCTTCTAGATATGGCTATTGCACCCATAAACTCACTGAAGCAATGTTTGCCTTTAAAAGATCAAGCTAATTAAGATTCTCATTCTTATAAGGTCTCATCCTTATCAGAGGAGATCTTGACACTTGATGGATAATAAGTGAGGGAGAGTTACTTTCCTTGGGGGATGTGACCACTGTTAGGTTGCTCACTCCTCGGTGGATAGCCACATTCCCATGGGCACACTGATTTGAATCAGGATGTTTTGGTAACAAAATATTTATAAAAAATTGTCATTTTGGATATAAGATGGTGTGTGATACTAGGAGTTGGAAGGAGGTAGTGGTAGATAGATATGATCAATATACATTTTATAAATACAAATTTCAAAGAATAAGAAATATTTATAAAAACAGCAAAAGGAAAATATCTCTGAGGTAACAAGGGTTTAAACCAATGTAGAATTTTAAATTGAGTGGATAATTGGGGAAAAGGTAGAAGGAAGTAGGTGATGTTTAACTGGAAAAAAATGGGTTACTAGGGCTCAAAGTTTGAAGGCTATCTCTTGACTCCTGCATCTTCTGTGTTCTCTGCTTTGTGCCTGCCATGGGGGAACACCTTCCCTCTGTCGTCACATCCTTCTACCATGTGTCTACCTTGCACATATGTGATGGATTGTGATGGAAAATCCTGGTTGTTGACTACTTCTGGAATCAGTTAAAATTCAAGCATGTGGGGAGAGCTGTACAGGTTTCTGCTGATTGAATCCTTTGAGATGAGAAGACTCTCCTTACATCTGGCTACATTTTCTGGTGCCAACCTGTACAAAAGGAAATGGAAGAAGGAAGCTTTTGGGTTTTGGTTGTTTTTCTTTTTTTTTTTTTTTTTTTTTTTTTTTTTTTTTTTTTTTTTTTTTTTGCCTGCTTGTCCTCAGTTTCAGTGGCAAGTTCGTCTATTCGCTGCAGAGCCATTCATTAACTGGTATTAGTGCCCAAGTCTTTGAGCTTCCAGCATAAGATAAAGATCAGCTGAGACATCTGGCCTCATAGACTAAACAATCACTGGATTTTGGACCTTTTCATTAGGAGACAGACATGGTTGGGCTAGCTGGACCGCAGTCTTTAAACCACACTAATAAATCTCCCATATACATACAAAGACTAATAAAATGGAATTAAAGGAAGTTGAGCTAACCCATCTAGGCCCAAAACCTCTGAAATTATAAGATAAATCTTCCCTCCTTTAGACTATTTCTCTCAGGTGTTTCTCACTGTGGTGATTGAAAAGTCCAAATAACACAGATACTATCCGAATATTAAGGATGCATGATTTAAAACATTATATTCGGAATGATAATAATCAAATTATTTCACATAAATTTCTTCTATACCAGGGATAACGTTCTGTCAGCTTTAGTGCTTCATTTTTATAGTGCTCTTTCCTTTATATATACATATTGTAATAAAAAAGAGAAAAGTTATGATGCACCTTTCTCTTATACTAGGAAGGGGAACAGGGAGACAGGAAAGAGAAGACTTTCAAGGTCTATATATTTGTTGGATATTCAAGAATTCCGTAATCTTCATCAATTCCCCTGAGCCTTAGGCATACTTAACATCACTACTTCTGATTCTGTTATCCTAAAGAGCTGTTCTGGTTACCAGATGTGTACAATTCCACATGGGTTCACATTCTCAAAAGATGAGAGCAACTTTACAGCATCAGGCACTCAGTCTCACCTCAAGACCACACCCCTTTGATTTCTGACATAAGTCTGTTATCTTATAGCCTGGCCATAGAATCTCTGCCTTCATGCCTATACTCACTGTCTTAGGTGTGCTATTGCTGTGATACAACATCAATAATGCAGGAAAAATGGGGAGGAAAGTGTTCATGTGGCTTATGTTTCAACATCACTGTTTATCATTGAAAGAACTCAGGTCAGAGACTTAAGCAGACCGTAAACCTGGAGGCAGGATCTGATGCAGAGATCATAGAAGTGTGCTACTACTGGCTGGCTTGCTCCCCATGGTTTTTTCAGTCTCCTTTCTTATAGAACTCAAGACCACCAGCCTAGGGCTGGCACTACTCACAAAGGCCCAGGTCTTTGACATCAATCATTAATTAAGAAAATGTTCTACAATCTTGCCTACAGCCAGTTTTTATAGAGATATTTTCTCAAATGAGGCTCCTTCCTCTCTGATAACTCTAGCTATGCCAAGTTGACATAAAACTAGCCAGCACAATCACTGACATAATTTCTTTTCCAATTTACACACTGTGCTCATTAATTTTCTGTTTGTATAATAATGTACAGTGGACAAGGCAACTTATATAGGACAGAGTTTTGGGGGGCTTATGGTTCCATTTCACCATGGCAGTGCAGAGGCAGCAGACAGGCATGGAGCTGGGGTGGAATGAAAAGAGTTCACATCTTAAATTTCAAGCACCAAGCAGAAGAGCAAAGCAGCAGTGATGTGAATACTTAAACTCTCAAGTCTATGTCCAGTGATGCACCCCCTCAGACAAGGTCACACATCCCCAAACAGCTCCACCAACTGGGAACCAATAATTCAAATACATGAGTCTATAGGGAATATTCTAAATCAATCTACCACATCTACTTATTATTTCATGTTCATTATAAAGCAATCTTTTTCTGATATTTCTTTGGGGACAGGAAAACCTGACTTATTTTCCCTTCATTCCATAACAATAAAAATGTTATAATTTCTCCCATTTGAATTTATTTTTAACATTATCCACCACCAATTTATTCCCAAAGTGTAAATGTATATTTTATTACTTATAGTTTTTAAAATAATGCATTTTATATGGAAGTGCTCAGTGTTACTCTTTTTTCCCAGATAACCATGTATTTAGAATAGTAGTTGGGATTTGTAATAGAGGATTCCCATTGGAGACATAGTAATGCTCCTTTGCTGAAATAGGAGAAACATGTTATATTTTTTTATTGGCTGACTCAAATCATTGGAAACTTTACAAGTAAATAATATGTCAAAATGTATAAGTCCATTTTTCTATAAAACTTGAAGTTCTCATACACGGATTAGATGTTCCACATTTACTAAGAGCATATCAAAAGATAGTAGAAATAGCTTGAGAAATAACAGGAAAATTTTTTGTTTTAATTTTTCCCAGGACCCTATGTAGTTCAGGTTTAAGGACCTTATAATTTATATAAGAGGGTAAAATTGAATTCTTGATTCTCCTGATTCCATCTCTCAACTACTGGGGTTACAGTCTTCTTCTGCAGTTAAACCCAGCTGAGAATTCACTTCTTTAAATAAATAACAAAAAAGATCTAGTGCTGAGAATGTAAAATGGAGTTTTGAATAGTCATTGTTCCAATTGTTTACTCACCATTAACTTAAGAAGAAGACATAAATTTCTCCTCCCTGCCTGAAGAAATAATGAGAAGGTGACTATCACGCTAATACTATCTTAATCCCCAAAATAACGACACAGAAATTGTATTAATTAAATAACTGCTTGGACCATTATTTCTAGCCTCTTATTGGCTAACTCTTACATCTTGATTTAACCCATTTCTACCAATCTGTGTGACACCATGAGGTCGAGGCTTACCGGGAAAGGTTCTAACCAGTGTCAGTCTCAGGCAGGAGCTTCAGGCGTCTGCCTGTCTGTCCTTCTTCCCAGCATTCCATTCTGTCTACTCCACGTACCTGATTTCTGCCCTATCAAAAGGTCTAGGCAGTTTCTTTATTCACGAATGAAAGCAACACAAATGAAAGAACCTCCTACACTACTTCCCCTTTTCTGTTTAAAAAGGCGAAGAGGCTCCTTATGGACTTTGTTAGCCATTTAGGCAAGAAACTGCTCTTGCCTGGACTGTTGCATAAACTCGACACAAAGAACCCATAGACAGAGGACTGCTAAATTTGCCTAAAGGTGAGATGATACTTCAGGGTTCCTGATGAAACCCTAAACTGCATGAAAGAGTCTGCAAGACATTCTGCAGGATACAGAAGAAAGTGACTGAACTGTCTTTGAAATTTCCTGCTTCATGAAAATGTCTGTTGGATACTATGGGCCTGTAGGCTGACGATGGATGCCCCAATGGTACTGAAGAACTTTGCGTGACTGTACAGGCAGCGAGATGTCTCTGTCATTTCTAGAGTTTTGGAAGTTGCTTATTTCTTGTTTACTCAGGTAATATTATATACTTCTGGAGTCTTTGATAGAGTTGAAGATGAATAGTTATTATTATAGTTTTCCTTAGTTATGATAAAAGATAAAGTAGATATAAATATGGTAACTGTAATTCTTACTTGATAACTGTTTTGTTATATGTAATTTTACTATATTAAAGTGAAAGCTTTTTTGTTTTTGTTTAAACAGAAAAAGGGGAAATGGTGTAGGAGGTTCTTCTGTATTTGTGTGCTTTCATTGGTGAATAAAGAAACTGCCTTGGCCTTTTGATAAGGCAGAAATCAGTAGGTGCAGTAGACAGAACAGAATTCTGGAAGGAAGAAGACAGAGACAGGGAAAGCCGAAATGGAGTCGCCAGAGTCAGTCATGCTGAATCTTTCCCAGTAAGCCATGATCCCATGGTAAACACAGATTAATAGAAATGGGTTAGTTTAAGATGTGAGAGTTGGCCAAGAAGAGGCTAGATATAATGGGCCAGGTAGTAATTTAATTAATACAATTCCTGTGTGGTTATTTCGGGTGTTAAGCTAGCTGGGCACCAGGAATGCGGCCTGTTTTCCTCTTACTACACAACGGCAATTAAAATAATCCGGTAGCTTGTAGATAAAGTCCTAAAAATTTCTATTTGATACATTGAGAAATTGTCCTAAAGTTTAATATTATTGGGATTGGAGCAAGCCACTCAAATTTTCTATGGCACAAAGCCATGACATTCTCTCTTGTAAGTCATCTCTGGTCTATTTGTTTGTTTTATATACAGCTGTTGACTGGTTCTGTGTCATCAGTTTTATGGTTCAGGATTAATTTTCACCATTATCATTGGCAGAGCATGATAGTACAATAAGCCAAGATGACTAAAAATATTGCACAGGGAAAAAAAGCTAAGTATAATGGGAGAGACTCTCCATGAAACCTCGTCCCTCATGAACAGCATATTTAGGAAGTGTCTTCAGGTAATTACATTCAGGTAGCTTAATTTGAAAATGCCGAGTTCACACAATGGTTCATTTAATTCCATCTGTTGTGCAATAATGCATTCTTTAATGGATACATTGATTCAGAGGAAAAAAATCATCTCTGCTATCAAAAGCTCATTTTCCCTTAGTAATTATAAAATATTATGCCAAAAAGGGAATCAATGAATTCAGACTTCTCACTACCCAAATCCCTTTTTAGTCATGCTGAAGACTCTCAGGACTTTCCTCCTTTCCTGCTTGATGATTCTCTGCCATTCTTCCTCCCACTTTGCACAGAATCCATGCTGAGCCCTCTTCTTTCTCATGTACATATCCTAGAAGACTCAATTCTTTAATGTCTCCTCCATGTTGTAGTAAGAATCATTCTTCTCAAGCCTCCTTATCAAACTTTATTTTCTTGGTGGGATTACCTCAGATTCTTGATGTGGGATTCCCCTCTGTATGCTATGAATATGTTTCATTGCCATTGGTTAATAAAGTAACTATTTTCAGCCAATGGCTTAACAGAATATAGCCAGGCTGAAAAAGATATATAGAGAAAGAAGGTGGAGTCAGTGAGAAGACATGTAGCTGCTGCAAGAGACAGACATCAGACACAGGATGGAACCTTACCAGTAGGCCACAATCACATGGCAATACACAGATTAATAAAAATGAATGAATTTAAGATGTGATAGATAGCTAGAAATAAGCTTAAGCTACTGACCAAACAGTATTGCAAATAATATAGTTTCTGTATGTTTATTTCAGGTCTGGATGTCTGGGAAACAAATGAGACATTCTACAGAATGGCAAATGAACAATTGGGGCCAACCACATGGGAAATCACACACTTCAGGTCCTGGTACTTATATGTCGGCTCGGGTTAGGAGGAAAGTAGCTGAGAGCTTGCCTGCTTCTTAGCATCCTGGCTTGGGAAAGCAGCCAGATCTGGTCTGCTAGGTGTGCACAGGCAGGAAATCATGGTGGATTCCAGCCACCATACACAGAGATATTTCCAGGCCGTTCAGTGTGCTGTATGGCAGATTTAGCTTTTACTCAGATAATAAGGGTTAATATGCTGCACAGTGCTACCCAGAGTTGAGGTGGTGTGGATGGCTCCCTTCCAGTGGTCCCAGAGTTGTCAGTGAATTACCTTTGCCATGTTAAAAGGTCAAGAATGGTAGAGCCAGCATCCAGGGCATGACAACTACACTGCTTACCATTTTAAAATGTGTTTTGTCAGAAAAGGATTTCAGATACACAATAGGACAGATCCATACATGAAAGATCTCTCTAAACGAGACACAGTGTGTGTGTTTTAAAAATGTATGTGGGCTTAGGCGAGAGAAGGAAAAAAGTATAGAGAGTCATAAAAAGAAGTAAATTGTTTAAAAACACAGTGTCTTTAAAGAGACAGCATTCATATAGTCATAGATTAAAGGAGTAAAGAAAAATTAGCCACATAAAGATAAAATATACACAAAGAGTCTGGATTATGCATATTATTGTGTTTTCTCTGAATTTTTTTGGATGTGAATGAGGTAAATACAGAGTGACATTTCATTGTACAAGCTGCTAAGCTAAACCAACATATATACTTTAAAGGAATCTCTACTTCAAAATTTGGGTCGAAGGATATGCTTTTGTTTCCATGGAGGATGAGAACCTGTGGATTCCTTCCAGACTAATGTGGTTTGATGGACCAAGACACCTGAAAAGTCTCTGTGAACACCCAAAAATATGTTGCCCAACAAAGAAGGAAGCAATTTGGATAGAACTATGCCCAAATTCCCAAATATTGTTTATAAATGTTTGTTTACATTTAAAGGGCGATATGCTATAGAGATTTGCATTGGTATAGATTTTGGTTTATTGATACAAATTTAAGGTCAATTTTGTTATATTAATATTTCTGCTCTTGGTTAAAGTATGTGTTTGTGCAACTCATTTAAAATGTAATATATAATTAAGAAATACAGATTAATCGATAATCATCTATAATACTCAAGCTTATAGTCATGTTAGTTAAGTTTACTATATGTGCAGAGATATATTTCATATGGATAGTTATTCTTCAAAACTTTCAAAGACTTACAGAATACAACATTTAAATGTTTTAACAACTTAGGACTTTTCATGACAATGAGATTCATCTACTCCTGGCAGCATCAATCTACTTCAAGAGGTTGGTGGGTATCGAAGGAGTTTCTTAAAGATTTGTTAGCCATTTGGGCAAGAAACTGCTCTTGCCTGGACTACTTGATGTTATGCTGTATGAGCTGGACATGTAGAACAGAACCCACAGACAAATGACCTCTGAACTTGCCTAAAGGTGAGATGGTCTGTCAGGGTTCCTACTTCATGAAAGAGTCTGCTAGACATTCTGCAGGACAGAGAAGAAAGTGACTGACAGACTGTCAATATAGGTGGAACTGTCTTTGAAATTTCTTGCTTCATGGAAAAGTCTGCTGGATATTATGGGTCAGTAGGCTGAAGATGAGTGCCACAATGTTACAGAAGAACTTTGAGTGACTGGCCAGGCAGCAAGATGTCCCTGTCAATTCTAGAGTATTGGAAGTTACTTATAATGTTTCCTCAAGTAATATTATATCCTTCTGGAGTCTTTGATAGACTTGAAGAATAGATATTTATAATTATAGTTTTCCTTAGCTATGATAAAGGATAATGTAGATATAAATATTGTAACTATAATTCTTGCTTGATAACTAATTTGTTATATGTAATATTGCTATGTGAAAGTTAAAAACCTTCCTTTTAAATTATACAGAAAAGGGAGGTAATGTGGAATTTCCCACTATGATATGAATATGTTTTATTGCCATTGGTTAATAAAGAAACTGCTTTTGTCCAATGTCTTAACAGAATATGGCCAGGCTAGAAAATATATAGAGAGAAAGAAAGCGGAATCAATGAGAAACTATGTAGCTGCCGCAGGAGATAGTCACAGGATGCCATATGGAACCTTACTGACAGGCTACAACCATGTGGCAATACACAGATTAATAGAAAAGGGTTAATTTAAGAGATAAGAACTAGCCAATCAGGAACATGAGCTAGTAGGTAGACCAAGCAGTGTTGTAATAATCCAGTTTCTGTGTGATTATTTTGGGACTGGGCAGCTGGAAAACAAACAAGCAGTCTTCACCAACAGATTCTTGATTTCTGATGGCCACTTTCCTGAACTAGCATAATTCCTATCTGCATTCTAAATGCTTATCATCATCCCCAAATTTAAGTGTAGGTTTCACTTGTCATCAAAGAAACTTCTTTTTGTAGTACAAAATTATCATGGAGATCCAGAAATGGTCAAAATATAGAGAACAACTGATTGCATGGTTCCCAGTCCCAACTGATACATCTACAGAAAACTCCTATACCTAGGACTCAAGTAGCATCATGTAAGAACAGGTGAAAAGACTATAAGAGCCAAAGGACATGTGCTACGTGAGAATGTCCTGTAGATATGACACGGGAGCTTCACCCAGGAAATAGAAAACATGGCTGCCTAAAGTAGACTCATAGGGTTCCAACATAGTTGATATCCCCATTTTGGTGGGGGAAATCTCATGGGGGCCCATCCCTAGATGAACAGCCAGAGGTAATTAATGACTGCTGCTAGAGAGAGAATTGATGTTCCTGAAGGATGAGACCCTACTCTGTTCTCCATTTCCAAGTGATCATCTCAGAAATCATATCCATATAAACAACATGAATCATAATCAACAGACTGTATTTATATATTTATTAATACTTCACAGAGACACACATCATAACAGCAATTAGATAACGAACTAAAAGAAAATTAGCCATAAATTTCAGAGGGTGTGGAGGGATGGGAGGAATCAGAGAGGAGAAAGGAGAAACAATATAATTATACTTTGATCAAGTAAAAAGTAATAAATTATTTGGCAAGTACAATATGTAGCCAGTTACCAGTGAGTATTCTAAGGTGTTATTCCATTTCAGCTTTCAAAATGTATTAGTTTTAGAAGATACTGGCATTACAGGCCATACCCAAAATGCCTGACTCTATTCCTAAGAAGGAAATGAAGTTACTAAGTGTATTACTTCTGAAATTTTCTGTATCAGAATATAGTATCTTTCAAGGTAATGAGGAAGATAGTTAAAGTTTTTCAGGGAAGCTCAATAGCGTAGGGAAAAAAAGCCCTGTATTGCAGGTAAAGATCCAGCTATCAGCAGAGGAGGGTGTCATATGATCACTTAGTGAACAGCAAGACCTTATCAAGCCTGCTGGGACTAACACAGCTGACCCACTAGTATCCTTTAATTCTATTTCTATATCAACTCACATTGAATTTTCACAGTGACACTTTTGAAAATTCCATATAACAACTCTGAGATTCTATCTTAGACCTGTAAGAATGGCCAAGATCAAAAACACTAATGACAACTTATGCTGGAGAGGTTGTGGGGTAAAGGGAATGCATTGCTGGTGGGAATGCAAACTGGTACAGTCCCTTTGGATGTCAGTGTGGAGATTTCTCAGAAAATTAGGAAACAACCTTCCTCAAGACCCAGTAATATTACTTTTGGGCATATATCCAAAGGACATTCAATCGTGCCACAAGGACATGTGCTCAACTCTGTTGATAGCAGCATTGTTTGTCATAACCAGAACCTGGAAACAACCTGAATGCCCTTTGACCAAAAAATGGATAAGGAAAATGTGGTACATTTACACAATGAAGTATTGCACAGCAGGACAAAATAACGACATCTTGAATTTTGCAGGAAAATGGTTGGAGCTAGAAAACATTATTTTGAGTGAGGTAACCCAGACACAGAAAGACAATTATCACATGTACTCACTCATAAGTGTTTTTTAAACATAAAGCAAAGAAAACCAGCCCACAAACCACAATCTCAAGGAACCTAGAAAACAATGAGGACCCTAAGAGAGACATACATAGATCTAATCTACATGGGAAGTAAAAAGTAGAAAAGGACAAGATCTCCTGAGTAAATTGGGAGCATGGGGACCTTGGGAGAGGGTTAAAAGGGAGGAGAGAGGCAGGGAGGGGAGCAGAGAAAAATGTAGAGCTTAATAAAAATCAATAAAAAAATGAAAAATAAAATAAACATTTAGCAAAAAGTAGAATTTAGGAAAGGAGACTACTTTATAGAACCTAAACTCTTTTGGAGGCTATAAGATACATTACAAATTCTCTTCCTCTTTTTCTATAATCAATTATTTGTTTAGAAAGAATCTTCACATCATTAAGAAGAAGTATGGGTAACAGATATTTGGTGTTTGATTTCCCTCTGTATCCTATGAATATGTTTTATTACCATATATTATTAAAGAAGCTGTTTCAGCCAGTGATTAGTAGACTAAAGCCAGGCAGAAAATCTAAACAAGATATAGAGAGAAACTAGGCAGAGTAAAGGAGACACAAAGTAGCTGACGAAGGAGAAAGAAGCAAGCACCAGTCTGAACCTTACGGTAGGCCACAGTCTCATGGTGATACACAGATTAATAGAAATGGATTAATTTAAGATGTTAGAGTTAGCCAGAAATATGCTTGAGTCATTGGCTGAACAGTGTTGTAATTTAAAAAAAGAAAATTCCTTATGAATCTAGAAAGGAGAATAGATGCTATCTCACAATTCACAATCCAAGCTGAGACTGTGTCATCTTTCCCCACATCTCAGCCCATAAATAATTGTCACCATTTGTAAACGCTGCCTCCAACAGACATGATTCACCCTAAACTGTTAGATTTCCCCCATGAGTGTATTTTGCTTTGTGAAGAAAGTTCCCCCTCAGTCTTTTAATATAGGTTACCCCATTACTTAATTTTCATTTTTGCTGTGTGGATGGTGTATAAGCATGTTTATGAGTCTCCATCTGTGTGGGCACATGTGTATGTGTCAGCCACACATGTAAGTGTATGTAAGGGCCAGAAGTTGACTTTGGGTGTCTTCATTGATTGTTTTCAATTTCATCTATTGGGGTAACATTCCCAATTGAACCAAGAGCTTGTGGATCTAGCCAGCCAACATTTCTCTGAATATTTCACATCTCTGCCTCCCAAATATTGGGATTATAAACACTTGCATTATTTACTTGGCTTTTAATGTGAGGTCTGGGTACCCAAACTCCCATCCTCATGATTGCTGAGCCATCTCCCTAGACCCCCAGTTCTTTACTTCACCTCCTCTCTGAATTCTTTCTCTAACAACCTATCACAAGAACCTGGAAACAGAGTAGAAATCAGTTTCTCTCTCTCTCTTCCTGTTCCCTCCATCTTCTTCTCTCTGTTTCTCTTTCAGACCCCACAACCCTCTACCATATCAATAATTTCATTTGTTCATTCATTTAATAAATATTTAAGAGCTTACAATGTGCTTAATATAGTTCTCAGTACTATGAATAAAAACTGACAAAGATTCCCATTTTAGCTATTATATGGTGAGTTGGATGGTTGTCACATGGAAAGAATGACGCAATTAGCAATAAGTGTAATGGGTTTGGAAATTTTACAGTTTGTTAGAGACAAAAAATGACTTAAAAATTTTAACACAATTTCTGAGAAAGTTTTATGAATGCGGGCTTTTACAGAAAAATAATAGAGCTGTTTTTTCTAGTGCCGGGACAGGTAAATTGGGAGATAATGGCCAGTCAATATAAACTGTCCATAATAAGAGGTGTAATTTCTGGGTGTCTATACAGCAGAGCACTGGGTTGAGTTCCCAAAGTCCAGTTGAAGAATGGGAGGAGTGAGAATATGAGCAAAGAGGTCAAGATCATGATGGAGACATGATCTTGTCTCCCACTGAAACAGTTTACCTCAACTTATGGGAGCTCACCAACTACAGCCAGACAAAGAAGGAACCAGCATAGGACCAAACCAGTCCCTCTGAATGTGGGTAATAGTTGTATGGCTGGACACACTGTGGGGCCGCTGGCAGTGGCATCATGATTTATCCCTACTGCTTGTACTGGCTTTTTGGGAACCTATTCTCTTTGGATGGATAATTTGCTCAGCCTAGACATAGTAGGGAGGGTCCTGGACCTTTCCCAAAGCAATGTGCCTTTCTGAGGAATGGGTGAGGGTGGAGTGGGGGGAAGGTGAAGGGACTGGGAGGAGGAAAGGGAGTGGGAATTGGGATTAGTATGCAAAATGAAAAAAAAAAGGTACTTTGTTTTCTTTTTTAAAAAAAAAAGAAAAGAAATTTTAAAAAATATCTGGGGGTCTATAACATGTTTACTGTGGCTAGTAACAATCTGCTTTACTTATATGCACATTGAGTGTTTTGAAAATCAATATGCATATGTATCAAACTAATACTTCTTAAACTCAGGGCCTTGGAATTCTAGGCAAGTTCACTATCAGTGAACTAAATCCTAGCTCCTCTTTGAAATAATACCTAAGTTATACAGGCTAGCTCTGAACCAGCTATGTAGCTCATTCAGGTTTCAAACTCATCATCTTTCTTACCTTCTTTGTAAAAGCAGAAAATAGCAGGTTCAGCTGGAATTTTGCCAATTACTATTAAATAAAGCCAAGTTAAAAGAAAAAAAGATGTAAAAGAGGGTTGGAGGAAGGGGAAGACTTGCATTGTTTAGTAAGACCGAACATGGCCCATGGAGAAGACAAATCAAATTATAGAGAAATAATGAAAGAGCCAACAGAGTTAGCAAATTGTTTTTTTCTTTTGCTTAATTATTTTTGTTGTTGCTGTTGTTGTTGTTTGATTGATTTGGAGGAAAGCCTTTAGATGAGAGAGTTAAATAAGTGTTTTCCTGTCCAGTGAGGTGTGACTATAATAAAGAGACTCAGACTGGAGCCAAATGTGTTGGGGATAAGGTATGAATAAATATGAGGAAGTGTCACCATATGGTCTTTCTTTCTTTTTTTTTTTTTAAGGCAGAAGAAAGACATGGGATCTTATGCTTTTGGACTAGCTCCAAAATCCCAGAAACTTATGATCTTCACTGTGGTATCCTGCTTGTTGTAGATTGAGGAAAGTTGGCTTAGTAGATATAGTATGAACATGCAATTCAGGACTGGCTTTGCATCAAATCAAAAGACTATTAGTAACAGTTCAGTCAGCTACCTTTGGTAGGAATTCTAAACCAAATGCTTTCTAAGGCTGTAAGAACTCAGCCTGGGTGCAGAGAAAGGGCTTTCTGGTGGAGTGTTTTCTACTTTTGAGAGGTCCTGAGTTGAGTTTCTAGCTCCTTTGCCAGACTACTCATATCTGCCAGAGATATGATACCTCTAACTGCACAGGTACCTATAATAACATGCACACACTGCTTCACAAACAAATATTAATAATTAAAAAGTAAAAATAAATCTTATAAAAAGGACCTCAAATTGATTTTAGTTTAATACTTCCCCCTGTTTTGGATGAAAGCTTGAGAGATGCCTAATATAAACACATAAGTGATATATCACTGTTCCAAAAATGTTTCTTCTTTGTGAATTTGAGGTGAATCAATATTCCTCACTAAAATTTCCATAGAATACTATATTTGAGTCAGATTTCATTGGCTTGTTATGTGTTGGGAAGTTTTTCTTTACTTTGTTAATAAAGTGTAAGTTAGACACAGTAAGGAGACTTAAGAGCTGTTGGTAACAATGAATTAAATCCTTCTTGAAAAGTCCGAAGGCGCTATACAAGTGTCCTTGTAGTTGTATAGAAAGGCACACTGTCTCATTCCAATAGCCTTTATTCCAGAATGTTCTGTTCTGCAGCAGACTGCTGTGAGCAAGGCATAGTGACTGTCACTTCAAGTCATTCTTCTGCAGAAGGAGCCATTTGAAGCATGACTGCCGAAGGAGAAGGTCACAGCTGAGAGTGGCAGCTCCCTCTACTCCATCATGTCCCCTTTGAAGCCTGTTCTGCTCACAGATGACACAATCTAAGGCATTTCATGAGATGCCTCATGTCTTTCCCTTATGAATCATTTTTGTGTCCCAAATAACATTGCATAAACAGAAAATGAAAAACAGATAATAGAGAATTAGGACCTTAAGACAAAATTCTGAATCTTTCCCAGCAAATAATAAAGCATCCTATATCTTAGTGACTACACATAAGTTTCTAATGTTGCATTTTTATATTTATGAGCTATAATACAAGTATTTTAAATTTTCGTTCAAGTTTATATTTTGAACAGTGGTCATTGGTTTGTATTCTGTTATACAAATTACAGTTATTAATGAAACTCTATGCTTTTTTATGCACCTAGGCTTTCACTGCATATTTAAATATTAACACAACTGATTAAGATGCAAAAACATGAGTGCTTAAGCTAATGAAAATACTGGGCTCTTGTCTTTTCTTGCTTCTGTATTATAGCATCAAAATTCCAATTAGCAACCTGAGACTACACCATGACTTTTTATGTGTATTTTAGTTTACTTAAAGAACCTTCGGTGTAAGATGTTTGGGGAAACAGATACTTTTAGCACTAAATGGAAGCAGATATGGTTGAGTAATAACTTCTGGTGAATTTGTAAAGGGCACAATGCCTACTCTAAATTCAAATTTTACTCCCCTACTCTCAACTTAGGCATTTACAATTAATCAAAAAAAATTGATGTTCTTTTATATTTCAGTCTTGTATCTGCTAGTTCATTTGATTGCTTCATCATGCTAATGAGCTCAAGGTCAGAAGATTTGTCCCTATATGAGCCAGCTGTGCCTGAAGGAAATTTGGTTCTGAAGTTTCAAAACACAAGTCAATTTTCAGTCAAATACTTGCATTGTAAGGTAGTGTAAATACATCACCTTGGAGGATAACAAAAACTAAGATTAGTCTGCATTCACTCACAATCATGGTGCAGTTGCAAGGTGAGAGAGTTACTGCTGTATTTCCATTTTCCCCCTCATTGAAACTGCAGATTGCTTAGGTTCAAGTCCTGTGTACACTCGAATGAATAAAGTCAATTAATGAATTGGCAGAGGGCAAGAAGCAAGGATGGAGGATAGGAGGATATATTGTTTGCTTTCTGAGACTAGCGAGTGAGAATGAAAATAGAGAAGATACATGTCCAAATACAGTCCCAATTCTCTCAGCTAAAAAAAGTTACTTTCTCACATTCTTACACGGCCTACATCATCCTTCTCTTTCTTAGCCAAGATTCTTAGAGAACATTTCCTTTCCTATATTTTTTACTGACTTGTTTCAACGTTCTCAAATATTTTTTTCTGCTTCAACAATTCCAAATTTCACACTAACAAAGGCTTTTCACTTACAAATTTCACATTTAGATTATCCTCATAGTGTCCAAATACTCAACAACATTTGGCCCTGCTGGTCACTCTTCCTCCTTGCATTAATTCTTATTAACTGCCGTGTTCATTCCCACACATTTCTGAATTTATCTCAATCTCTGCCAATGATCAGCTGCCAATCATTAGCTGTTAATTGTCAAACTTACTCAATATTTTGTCCTAGGTTCTTCTTTTTATGTACTCTCATACTGGATGATCTTAAATAGAGCCCTCCACCAATAATTATCTAAACCAGATCATGATTGTGGTGATTTGAAGCATTTATAGGGTATGGCACTATTAGTTTTGTTGAAGTACGTGTGGCCTTGTTGAAGGAAATTTATAAATGTAGCGGTGGGTCTTAAGATCTCTTATATGCTCCAAGTACACCCAGTGTAAGTTCACTTCCTGTCTGAGGCTCAAGATGTAGAACTCTCAGCTCCTTGTCGAGCACCATGTCTGCCTGCATGCTGCCTTGCTTTCTACCATGATAATAATGGAAGAAACTTCTGAAACTTTAAGCCAGCCCCAATTAGACGCTTTTTTTTTTTTTTTTGGTTTTTCGAGACAGGGTTTCTCTGTGGCTTTGGAGCCTGTCCTGGAACTAGCTCTGTAGACCAGGTTGGTCTCGAACTCACAGAGATCCGCCTGCCTCTGCCTCCCGAGTGCTGGGATTAAAGGCATGCGCCACCACTGCCCGGCTTAGATGCTTTCATTTATAAGAGTTGGTATGTTCAAGGCATCTTTTCACAGCAACAGAAATCTAAGACAGATGTTGGTACCAGGGAAAGGGCTACTACTATGATAGGGCTGATCTTGTTTTTGTTTGGAGGAAATAGACTTTGGTACTTTGGGTTGCAAAAGCAGTGGAACACTTTAAGTGCTGCTTAATGGACCATGCTAATAGGAGCAAGGATGACGATGGTGCTGAGGGTGAATAGAACTTTGGGGGCCTGGATCAAGTGCTTTGAAAGGAAAAGACTTTTAGTATGTTGCTTACAGATCATTCTTGCAAAATTTTGGTGAAGAATGTGGCTGGTTTTTGCCCTTATCTAAAGAGTCAACCTGAGGCTTAAAGTGATGAAACTTGGATTAATTTCATTGGCAGAGGAAATCTCAAAATAGACTACTATAGACTCTGTTATGGTTATTAGTGTTAATTCTAATGGAGATTTTTAATGAAAGGGAGCAAGATAAGCAAGTAAAAATACAAAATGTACGGTTGGAAGAGAAGAGGAGCACCAGAAAGTGGAAAAGAACAAAATCCTGTGTTTGTGGATAAAAACAAACTAAGAAATGGAACAAAGGGCATGGTGATCTCAGGGCAAGATCCCCCTACAATTAAATTTCCAACTTGTAAATGGGATTAAAGAAAAACTTAGGTCCAGGCATGGTGGTGCACACATTTAATCCCAGTACTCAAAAGGGAGTGGATGGCGAATCTGAGTTTTAGGTCAGCCTGGTCTACAGATTAAGTTTCAGGGCAGTCAAGCTTAGCCAGTGAAGGAGACCATCAAAACCAGAAAGCTGGTAAAGATGGAATTGAACGAGTGGACCATGTTCCAACCTCAGCAACCAACAGAATTTGGCAGCTTCAGTCATGTGGTTCTGGCTTTAGAGTAAAAGACAGAGAAATGGGGTTATGGAATCTCCGTCTCTAACTAAGGAAAGCTACTGGGGCCAAGTTTATGTCAGGGGTGTCCCTAAATGGAGGCCTAGAGATGCCATTGTATCAAGTTGCACAGATGAAGCCTGAGTTGCCTTGAAGACTGTTTCCCTCACTACCCATACCTACAGCAGAACTTCCTTGTGGTCTATAATTGACAAGGATGTTTGTGTTCTTTATGGCCGGTGGTTTTCCACAGAAGCAGTAGAGGTATAAAAGGCTTTTAGCTCAGGGCAAAATAAAGGTTGCTGTTCTTCCACCTGAAAAGAAGCCTCCGTGTCTCAATCCTGGCACCCTCTGCCAGTCTAGGCACCCAGGCAGCGCCAGTAGTCGGGCAGAAGACCCCAAGAAATTGGAGATGCCAGAGTCATGGGATAACTACCAAGGAAACTGCTAGCAGGGAGTGGAACCAGCCCAAGACAAAAAGGTATTTTGTAGTCAATAAAACTAAAAGGAGTTGA
The DNA here is from genome assembly GCA_004026605.1 of Ondatra zibethicus. Classification (NCBI taxonomy): domain Eukaryota; kingdom Metazoa; phylum Chordata; class Mammalia; order Rodentia; family Cricetidae; genus Ondatra; species Ondatra zibethicus. The sequence goes on from PVIU01015989.1 coordinate 42,957, forward strand.
AGATCCGAAGAGTGCTTTGACATGAAATAGAGATTCAGAGTTTGGTGTTTTCCCTGCTAGTTTTTGGTATTGTTTTGATCGAGTATTTCCTCACTGTCCTCTCTTTTCTCCATTTTGGAATAGTAATGTATTGGGTACACATATTGGAAGTATGTGATCTGATTTTATAGGGAGAGATTTCATGGATATCAGAAGAGACTTTGAACTTTGGACTTTTCAAGTGTTGAGATTGTGATAGACTATGGGTAGGAATTTTGAAGGTTAGACTAAACGCATTTGTATTCTGTTATGGTTACAAGTCTATGGGCGCCAGGAAATGGAAAGTGATGGTTTGAATAGGTATGACCTCCATAGACGCATGTGTTTGAATACCTGGCCTATCAGGAGTGACAGTATTAGGAAGTTTGTCACTGTGGAGGCAGGCATTGAGATCTCATATATGCTCAAGCTATGCCCGGTGTGGGTCAGTTCACTTCCTGTTGCCTGCAGATGAAGATGTAGAACTCTCAGCTACTTCTCCAGCACCATGTCTGTCTATATGCAGTCTTACTTGCTCCAATGATGATAATGGACTCAACTCTGAAACTGAAAGCCAGGCCCAATTAAATGTTTTCATTTATAAGAGTTATCATGGTCATGGTGTCTCTTCACAGCAATAGAACCCACAACTAAGATCATAATTATACCTAAAGTTTATACCATTACTCTGAACTATAAGTTTTTGTTTATTCAACATATGTGTTTAGATGATTCAAAGGTTGCTCCTGAGTATTGAGTGTGCAGGAAGTTCGATGACAATGTGGGAAATTCAACAGGTACAGCTCAACTTATTATGGCCAAATTAAAAGATATTCCACACAAACCTGCTCATCTTTCAATATTCACTATTTTAATAAACTTACCCATCTATCTTTCTTTGAAAAAACATATAGGTCTCTATTTTTTATAACACTTTTCTGCAGCTAAAGATTGTATTGTCCCACCAATCTAGAAACTAAAAACTGAATAAGTTGTCAAGATAGTTTCCTTTACATATGTGGATGCTTTTATATTAGGGGCATATATATTCAGGACTGAGACCTCATCCTGATGGATTATTACGTTTAAGAGTATAAAATGTCCATCTCCATCTCTTCTGATTGATTTTAGTTTGAAGTCGATTTTGTTCGATATTAGTATAGCCACACCTGCTTGTTTCTTGGGGCCATTTGATTGAAAAACCTTTTCCCAACCCTTTACTCTGAGATAATGTCTGTCTTTGTGGTTGAGGTGTGTTTCTTGTAAACAACAGAATGTTGGATCCTGTCTTCGTATCCATTCTCTTAACCTGTACCTTTTTATAGGTGAATTGAGTTTATTGATATTAAGTGATATTAATGACCAGAGGTTATTAACTGTGGCTATTTTTTTAGGGTTGTAGAGTTTGTGTGTTTCCCTTCTTTGAGTTGTGCCAGTGGAGGGCTGTTAGATGTTTGTGTTATTATGGGCGTTGTTTGCTTCCTTTAGTTGTGGTTTTCCTTCTAGTACTTTCTGTAAGGCTGGGTTTGTGGCTATGTATTGCTTAAATTTGTTTTTATCCTAAAATACCTTATTTTCTCCATCAATGGTGAATGAAAGCTTTGCTGGGCTAAAATCAAAAACACCAATGATAGCCTATGCTGGAGAGGATGTGGAGTAAGGGGAACATTTATCCATTGCTGGTGGGAATGCAAACTTGTGCATCCACTTTGGAAATCAGTATGGCAGTTTCTCAGGAAATTGGGAATCAACCTACCTCAGGATCCAGCAATACCACTCTTGGGAATATACCCAAATGATGCCCAATCATACTACAAAAGCATTTGTGCAACTATGTTCATAGCAGCATTATTTGTAATAGCCAGAACCTGGAAACAACCGAGGTGCCCCTCAATGGAAGAATGGATCCAGAAAGTGTGGAATATATACACATTAGAGTACTCTGCAGCAGTAAAAAACAATGACATCTTGAATTTTGCATGCAAATGGATGGAAATAGAAAACGCTATCCTGAGTGAGGTAACCCAAACCCCAAAAGACGATTATAATATGTACTCACTCATTAGTGGGCCCTAGCCATAAAACAAAGGACACTAAGCTTATAGCTCACAAGCCCAGAGAAGCCAAATAGCAAGGTGAACCCAAAGAAAAACATATATAGATCCTCTTGGAAATTGGAAGCAAACAAGATTGCCAGGCAAAAGTTGGAAATACGGGGGTAGGGATAGAGGTGGGGGTAGAGAGGGTGGGGGAAGGGGAGAGGCAGAAGGAGAAGGAAGAAGGGAAGGACTTGGGAGAGCTTGGGGGAGTGGGAGGGTGGAGATGGAGGAAAGGTGGATATTGGAAAACGGAATAAGAGATCTACATTAAGGGAGTCATTTTAGGACTGGCAAGATACTTGGCTCTAGAGGAGAACCCAGGTGTCCACAGGGATGTCCCCAGCTAGATCCTTGGGCAGCAGAGGAGAGGGTGCCAGAACTATCATTGTCCCATAGTCACACTGATAAATATCTTGATCACATCCATAGAAATTTCGTCCAATGGATGGAGATAGATACAGAGACCCACATTCACATCAGAGCAATGGATTGAGCTCCCAAGGTCCAGTCGAAGAGCAGAAGGTGGGAGAAGTTGAGCAAGGAAGTTAGGACCCTGAGGAGCTGGACCACTCACTGAGACAGTGTGCCTGATCTAATGGGAGCTCACCAAATCCAGCTGGACTGGGACTGAACGAGCACATGATCAAACTGGACTCTCTAAATGTGGCTGCCAATGTGGGCAGACTGAGAAGCCATCAACAATGACAGTAGGACCTATCTCTTCTGCATGTATTATCTTTTTGGGAACCTAGTCTATTCCTAAGCCGGGATGGAGGGGGAAGGGCCTTGGACTTCCCACAGGGCAGGGCACCATGCCCTCTTTTAAGGAAGCAGTGGGAGGGAGGAGGGGGGAGTGGCAGGGGACTGGGAGAAGGGGAGGAAATGTAAATTTTTTTTAATGTAAATGGTATGTACTCACTCATTAGTGGACCCTAGCTATAAAATAAAGGTCACTAAGCACTTAGCTCGCAAGCCCAGAGAAGCTGAATACCTAGGTGAACCCAAAGAAAGCATACACAGAACCTCCTGGAAGTTGGAAGCAAACAGGATCATCAAGCAAAAGTTGGAAGCCAGGGGCAGGGACAGAGGTGGGAGAAATTTCATCCGATGGATGGAGATAGAGACTGAGACCCACATTCACATCAGAGCAATGGATTGAGCCCCCAAGGTGCAGGTGAAGAGCAGAAGGTGGGAGAAGATGAGTTAGGAAGTTAGGACCGTGAGGGGCTGGTCCACCTACTGAGACAGTGTGCCTGAACTAATGGGAGCACACCAATCCACCTGGACTGGGACTGAATGAGCATATGATCAAACCAGACTCTCTG
>PVIU01015990.1:0-46393 GCA_004026605.1 Ondatra zibethicus
TACTCTCATGTATGCTGAATATGAGACTTGCTGTTGAGTACAGTAGTGACAGGCTGCACCCAAAGTACCTGATTTCCTTATAATTTGCACAGATTTGTCTAGATGATTCTTTGAGTTGAGTGATGGATACAGTTTGTTTGTCTATTGCTCTATTGCTATGACAAACACCATGACCAAAATAGTTTAGGGGAGAAGGAGTTTATTTCTTCCTGCAGGTTACAATGCATCATCATGGGAAGCCTAGGAAGGAATTCCAAGCAGGAGATTGAGTAATACTTCTTATTGACTTCCTCCAATGTTCATAGCTACCTTCCTTTTATACCTCAGGACCTCCTGCCTGGGGATGTCATCCCCTGCTGCGGGCTCTATTTTAAATGCCAATTAGCAACCAAGAAAATACTACTACAAAGACACACCTATAGGCCAATCTAATGGAAGCAATTCTTCAGTTGAGGGTATGTCTTTCCAGGTGTGTCAAGTAGATAACAAAGATTAGCAATCACTTTAATGCCATTATTGGAAATGAGGATTAGTAGGGGGAAGAAAACTTCCTTTTTTCTCTTTAGAGTGTATCACAGACAGGAAACTTGAGTTTAGAGAGTTAACCTCTGATATCGTTAAACTTTACATGGTCACTATAAGTGGCAGCTAGCATCCATGATCAAAAGGGATCAAACCTACAGAAATACCTTATTTACCAATATCTCCCCTAATATCGTTCCTATCTATTCTTTAGGATGACAAACTGATTTAAAGGTTACAACGAGAGTCAGTGAGTGCTTGCAAATAGAAACAGAAACCTGAAACTTACAACTACCTTTCCTTGTATAAAAAGATCACGTTTGAAGGTTAATATAATGTTCTGATAGCTATTTCTCATCACAGTCCGGTTTTCATTTTAGGCCAGGATTGGATGCAGAAAATCATCATGTATTTATTTCTTTAAGATCTATTTCAAACTAATACAACCTAGTGGTACCACTCTTTAGGACAAATAGACATATATTGGAATGTATTACAATGCCTCTTTGTGTTTTTCTTCGAGAGCATCCTCTGACATTTTCTCCTATTCTTCCCTTCTCTCCTCTGAATGAATAAGGAAAGGAGAGGCCTGGCACATAAATCACAAGAGAGACCCAAATTTCCAGTATCTTGCCTTTCCTCCAATGGTAATGAGGAAGGAGAAGCCTCATCACTCTTACTAACATGACTCTCCATTACACTAAATCCTGTGACCTTGATGAATTATCTATGCATTTTTCCTGGTTAATTTTAGTGTATCATTGCAGAACTCACCATAAAAAAAGCAAACAGCACAACCGTGGTATAAATGTCAAGGAAGTTATCCAACCTCTCTCTAGTTATTACATGTCAGGAGAATGTTGGCTCCCTAGAATATTGAACCTCCATATTGCCTCTAAACATTCTCACTAGTCTCCCTCAGTTAATAATCTGTGAGTCCATCTCACGTTCCTTAATCAAGATAGGAGCCCATCATGATATTGCTCAGGGCACGTTTTCTAATTAAAGAGGGATATCAGCTCCCTAAATTAAGACAGATACATTATAATTTATCACATATAAATTTGATTTAAATCACCATAATTTTGAGGATACTGAGCACAGAAAACAAAACAAAATATAAAAGAATTTTAAAAGGTGGTATTAGAATTTTCACTTTCCTCAGCCTTTCTATGTCACTGCACTTGGAAAGAGAAAGCAAATCCAAGGACACCATGGTGCAATGGGGTAGAAACAAAAGCAGACACTAATGTGGAACAAAGTGTCTTGAAAGGGTAAATAATATGTTATAGTAGTTAGAGAAAAACAGGCCTGCAAATGCCAGGCAAAAAGAACATTAAAACCTGTCACAGATCACATCACCAGTATTTTACAAAGAAATAACAAAATAGCTTAAAATATCAAAGAAACATAGTTCAAAAACCAAAAAGGAGAGGCTCTATGCTTATCATCAGTTGTAACTGGTTTCAACAAAAGATGCCATATTTATCTTGTGTTGCTTTCCCCTTTGGATTTTAGGTATAAATTGCTGTTGGAAATGAAGAAAAGAAGTGGAAGGAAAATGATGGTGTGCCCAACACACAGATGGGTAGCATGTAGAGAAACCAAGAAAGAGAATATAATCTTGGTGCCGTTTTTGTTCTACTCAAGCTGACATCAGACATATCTGTGACTTTCTGCATCAGTAGGGATTTAAATATCATAAAAACTAAATTGTTAAAAATAACAAATGCTGGTTTACAACTATAGCAGTCTTATGTGGTACTGTTACCCAATTAGAAAAGCAACTTCCTTGGTTTCACATGGTCTATTACAGTTTTGGTGCCTAACATTAGGCAAGGGGTGTGAGGGCCTAGTCTTGCCAAATCCCTCTAAGCAGATTTATCTGTTCATTTCTCTTCTCTGAAACCTGATCCAAAGTCTTCCAGTTTCTCTTTGGGATCTGCAGTGGGGAAGAAAAGAAGAGGTGATCCTGTTGTTCAGAGACAGAAGATAGGGAGTTAAACTTAGTGCTCTTTAGCTTTCAAAGTATGAGCAGTAGTCATAGGCATTGGAAAAATAACCCTAGAAAAAGAGGCGTTGCATGTACATTCCATTTAAACACTCCAGGTATCACGATATAACCAGGAAGGAAGCTTGGGGGACACGTTGACTATCCGTTAAGTAGCTTAGCGCTCCAATGCAAAGCAGAGAGAGAAACACAGTTACCTAAGGTCCACTGGTGTATCCTCAGAACGCCTTTAACATATCCCCATGGGCTACCAGATGCTGCCAGAAAATTGTCAGATGATACCAGAGAACCTGGGGTCTTCTCTTGGGATTCTTTGTCTCATTAATTGCAAAATTCAGTAAAAGACTCAAGGCTTCCCTTGAAGAAAGCAAACAAAAACAAACCCAAGGCAAGAAAACTAGAAATTTCAGCAACTGCCTAAAGGACTAGAACAAAGAGAAGGCAAAAAAAAATTTAAATCATGCCATTTGAGTTAAGCTACCACGGAGGTCAGCCAGCCACATGGGGGATAGGCTTTAGAGAAAGTTTATGGGATCCCAAAGTACCATGGAAAACATGCTTAGAACACATAGAGAAAGAAGAAAGAGAAAAGTTATGCTTTGTTGAATAAGTCAGAAAAGTGGCCAGACTAAAGAAGCTTGCCTGACCCTATAAATTGCCTCTGTCATTGGATTGTAAATGGATGATTAAGGTATAAAAATGTATCTGTCATCTAAGGATATTTATGGAAAGAAAAATTATAGATTAAATAAAATTATATATAGTATATCATATATATAAAGGAGAGGGGTGTTACATTAAAAGGATGATTGCATAAACTCTGTATTGCCAGAGGGCCATAGATAACAGTGATACAGGACTTGATTCACAAGTATTTAGACTTATCACAGATTTCTTATCTGGAGAATGAATCTTCATTGACTAGCATGTATTTTCCCAATATTCTAACTAGATTTTCAAGCAATAAGATTTGTTCCTATATCAGTTATCCTTTGTTAATTAAGAACTATTAATATTTTACCCACATGCAGATTACCATTTTTATCCTCACTTTTCATCTCAGCAATGGAACAAAGACATCTACTACTTCATCCCCCACCTACGAGAGGCAACAACAGCATGGCTTCAACAACGCTCCTGAAAATGCTGTTGCCCAAGCTGTATATTAGTCACCAACTTCCTTAAGTCTACTTAGACACATGGCCATAAGCCATTCCCATTGTATATGCTTTTTGCCCTCTTCATTATTTTCATACTATTAGTCGGTCATCTTAAAAAACTTATCAATCCTCTGTCCTGATAGCTACCATCACATTTATTTGCACTTTTAGCAGTAAATAATGTCAGAAAAGTTACCTATGTATAATTTCAAAGTTGCCCTCATTCTCTGCAATCTACTTTATCAAAAAGTGGAAATACCTGGATGCCAAAATAAACAAAATTTATTTTGTTGTATTAATTAAAGTTGTTGGTTCTCATATTACATGTGCTTGTTACTATTTTCAGGGATGTCTACTCCATCTTTCACATGGTCTCATCTATGCCACCTAATCTAAACAGGGAAGTCCTGCTCCATGCGAGTTGGTGATTTTACAGTCTGGTCATTTTCTGAAAAACCCCTTGAAGTTCTCTCACTCCTTTTTCTAATGTTATGAAGTTTTGCCAGGTCTTTCATTAAAATTTTCTACAGATATGACCACTTGTAGCATCTCCAACTTCAAGGACCCTTTGATGGAGTTTGTTCTCTCCTTGCTCCCCATTGGTGCTCTCCACTGCAATTGGACAGTGTTCTTTAAAACAGAGTCACTTGATGGGACTCATGTATGCTATATCCTGATATGCTTTCCTATACTACTAAAAGAGAATTCCAGTGTATTTATTTATAATTAAATGTTCAGCATGATATGCCCTGCATGTTCTATCATAGGCAATCTGACATTATCTGCTTGTTTTCCTCTTGCTGAGTAGTTACTAAACACATTGGTCACATCATTATTTTTCTTGTCACTGTTTTCTTCCATCTATTACTATAGCTGATTGGGTCCACATATACAACATTTCATTGTTTAAATTTTATTTTTTATTATTTTATTTTATTTAAATGTACCACATTTCATATGCTTCTAGACTCTAGTTTCTATCTTGTTTATCATTTGGTTTCTGCCTTTCCACTGGGATATATCAAAAAGTATTTTCTCTCTCTTTCTTCAATAATTCACTTACCCATTAAATGAGTGTTCAACACATAGCAGATAATGTACAATTATCTATTGACTAAAACATTTAAGTTTTGATAAATTTATACAGTCAACAGTTAATAGTCACTTCCTGGCTGACCTAGGAATCAGGAGCATATTCTACTCAGAACCCTGAGTAGCAGAATCTCAGAAGCATTCCCTAGCAGGCAATCTACACAGCCACCACTCTCTCCTAAGAACCAAAAAATTGAAAGAAACAAAAGAATGGAGCATTCACCCAAGAGACACAAGACAAGATATTAATATCTAGAGTTACAATAATACAACAGACAGATGCTAGACAGCAGCATGAAAACATAATGAATAATAATCAGGACAAATGTCTCCACTGGAGTCTAGCAAACCTATGTCAGTAGTCCCTGAGACATGCACTATGGTTGAAGCACAAGAAAAGATTTAAAAATAGTTATTATGAATATGTTCAAGGTCTTTAAAGATGATATGGATAAATACATTGATGAAATCTATAAAAACAAACAGTAGTTTGAAATAAAGAGAAGAGTTGAAGACTCAAAAGTAGAAGTGGAATCAACAACAAAAAAATACAAACATGGAAATCTGGAAAAAAAATATAGGCATCAAACATGAATACCAGATGCAAGCCTCACCAACACAATAAAAGAGATGAAAGAAATTCGGGCATTGAAGACAAGAGAGAAGGAATGGCCTCCCTAGTCAAGGAAAATGTTGAATCCAAAAAAAAAAAATCAGACACAAAACATCCAGGAAATATAGATCACTATGAAAAGACCAAACCTAAGAATGATACAAACAGAAGAAGGAGAAGAAATACAGGTCAAAAGCACAGAAAATATTTTCCACAAAATCATAGTGGAAAATTACCCTTACCTAAAGAACGAGGTATTTCTCAAGTTATAAGAAATACAGAACACAAAATAAACTTGACTAGAAAAGAAAATCTCCATTTCCAATTATGATCAAAACACTAAACATAAAACAAAGAAAGGTTTAATAGCTTCAAGGAGAAAAAGACCAAATAATAATATAAAGGCAGACTCATTGGAATAACACCCGACTTTTTTATGGAGAAGTTAAGATCTAGAAGTGACTGGGCAGGTGTTCTATAAACCACAAAAGGCCAAAGATGCTATCCCAGACTACTAAACCAGCAGTGCTTTCCATCACAATAGATGGAAAAAGACAATCTTTCCATTATGAAATTAAATTTAAGCAGTATTTATTTACAGATAGACTTCTAAAAATAGTGTTCAAAGGAAACTTCAACCTAAAGAGATTAACCACATCCAAGAAACCACAAAGAATGAGTAATCTCTGGTGTAGGAGGTCCTTCTGTCTATGTGTTGCTTTCATTCTTTAATAAAACATTATGTAATCTATTTCTGGGGATATTTTCTACTCCTTTCTTTTTTTAACGTATCGTTTATAGTTTTATTTATCTTTCTATAATTGCCTGACCTGTAGAATTTTGTGGTATACCTGTAATATGCTTAATATTATAATAAGCAAAAAACTGTTTCATTTTCTTACAGACATATGCTGGACCATTATCTCTCTTTATTTGCACAGGTATACCCATGATGGCCATAACTTATAATAAATGTATCATTACTGAATCAGCCTTTTCTGAGCTTAAAGCAGTTGCCCACTGAAAACCTAAATAAGTGTTAATGGTGTGGTGCACATATTTTAATTTTCCAAATTCTACAAAGTGAAACACATCCATCTGTCAGATTTTATTCCTTTGAGTACCTGTTTAGTTAGTCCCTGCATGTAACGGCGCTTGGTTATAGAATGAGCAAGTAGGACATCTCTTTATAAGCCCCTTAGCTTGTTACCATGTAATAGAAAATTATTTCTTTAAACCTTTGCTATTGACATGATATTTTTTTATAAAATTCTGAGGCCTGCAACAAGTTTCCAATCAATAATTAATCAGTTTTTGCATTACCTTGTGCTAGAGGACCTGGAAGACCTATATGGAATCAGATGTGTGTTATGTACATAGGAAAAAGCCTATTCATGATTATGTCTTGCACCTGTATGAATAATAAAGTCAATTCTGTATCATCTGCTATAAATTCAGCCATTTCAATATGCAAGACAACTCTTTCTGCATTGCCCTTGCTATCCTGGAACTCACTATGTAGACCAAGCTGGCCTCAAATTTCACTGAGATCCATCTGCCTCTGCCTCTTGAGTGCTGGGATTAAAGGCATACACCATCACACCCACTTTTTGCCTGTATTTTTAATGTAATATTTTACTAGTTCTTTGATAATTCTATGCTGTGTATAATGTATTTTAATCATACTCATCCCTCAACCCTCTTAAGACTTCCCCACCCACCTCCATCCCCATCTCCTCACAGTTTTATGCCCTTTTATATTTTAATAACCCACTGAGTACAATTTGTGCTGTCCATATATTTGTGAATGTTTGGCCATCCAGTGGAACATGATCAATTAGCAGGGGTCACACCATTAATTAAGCCATTAGCTGTCAATTGTTCCTCAGCTAGGCTTGGGGCCTTGTAAGCCCAATTCTCTTTCATGTTGGAATGTTAATTCCCTTAGTTTTGTGCAGGTCTTATGCAGGCCACCACAGCTGTTGTGAGATTATGAGTATAGTGACCCTGTCATATCCAAAGCCTAAAGGTGAGATGATACATCGGGGTTCCCACTTCATGAAAGAGTTTGCAAGACATTCTGCAGGATACAGAAGAAAGTGACTGAACTGTCTTGAAAAATTTCCTGCTTCATGGAAAAGTCTGACAGATACTATGGGCCTGTTGGCTGAAGATGGATGCCCCAACAATACAGAAGAACTTTGGGTAACTATCAAGGCAACGAGATGTCTCTGTCATTTCTAGAGTTTTGGAAGGTGCTTACAATGCACTTCCTGTTTACTTAGGTAATATTATATCCTTCTGGAGTCTTTGATGGAGTTGAAGAATTTATAGCTATAGTTATAGTGTTCCTTAGTTATGATAAAACATAAAGTATATATAAATATTGTAACTGTAGTTCTTGCTTGACACCTGTTTTGTTATATATAACTTTGCTATGTTAAAGTTAAAGCCTTCCTTTTTGTTTAAACAGGAAAGGGGAAATGGTATAGGAGGTCCTTCCATCTGTGTGTTGCTTTCATTGGTTAATAAAGAAACTGCCTTGGCCTGTTGATGGGGAAGAATTTAGGTAGGCAGAGAAAACTGGACTGAAGCCTGGGAGGAAGAAGGCAGAGTTGGAGAGATGCAATGAAGCCACTAGAATCAGACATGCCGAACCTTTGCTGGTAAGCCACTGCCACATGGCGATATACAGATTAAAAGAAATGGGTTAAGTTAATATAAGAGTTAGCCAATAAGAAGCTAGAGCTAATGGGCCAAGCAGTGTTTTAATTAATACAGTTTCTGTGTGATTGTTTCTGTTCTGGGTGGCCGGGACGGAAAAGCCACCTTCTTCTACAAATCTCAGACCAAGAAATCAAAAGATGTTAGGAAAAAACACAAACAACAAAATAATCAACAGACACTGCTTATTGATAACTTGAAACATCAATAATTCCCAGTATAAAATACATAGAGACAAACAGATCAGATTACAAAGCAGAATACAACCTTCTGGGTTCTTCTGAAACCATGAAATATACCTTATTATCATGGATAGGCATCACTTAGGAATAAAATTTTGGAAAAATGTACTACAAGCAAATGGACCTAAACGTCAAAGTATAATAACCATTTTAATAACTTGACAAAATAGACTTCAAACCAAAATTAATCAGAAAAGAAAGGGAAAGACAGTACATACTCATTAAAGAAAAAAATTCACCAAAATTCATCAATTTTAAACACCTTTACTCTAAACACAAGTGCACTCAAGCTCATTAAAGAATCACTATGACAAATTAAATCACATATTATCCCCCATGCAATGATAGTGGAAGATTTTAATCTCTTTCATCAATAGGCTTATCATGCAGACAAAAAGAAAACTGAGAAATGATGGAACTAACTTACATCATAAACCAAATGACCAACAGATATTTAGAGAGAACTTCACTCAAAAGCATTGCAGCTCATGGAACATTCTCCAAAAATGATCACACACTTGGACCTAAAGCAATAGATATACAAAAAATTGAAATAACAGACGTCATACTTTCTGACAACTATGGTTTAAAACTGGATAGTAACAAGAACAAACAACATAAAGTGTGCAAACTCATGGAAATGAACAACACACTACTGTATAAAAAATTGGTCAACACAGAAATGAAGAACCAAACTAAAATTTTTTTAGAAATCAATGAAAATGAAAGCACAATTTACCCCAACTTATGAGACACAATCAAAGCAGTCCTCAGAGGCAAATTCATAGCACTAATTGCATACGTTGGAGAAAACCTCACATTAGTAACTGCATGGCACACCCGAGAGCTCTAGAACAAAAGGAAGAAATCATACAAAAAAGGACTAGATGATAAAAAATAGTCAAACAAAGAACTGAAATTGCTAAAATAGAAACAATAAAAAATCAATGAAACAAAGAGTTGGTTTTGTGAGAAAATCAGTAAGATTGACAAACACTTCGCCAAACTAACTAAAAAGTGGAGAAAGATTATCCAAATTAACAAAATTTCAGAAAGGAGGATATAACAATAGATACTGAAGAAATCCACAGATTCATAAGGACATACTTTAAGAACTTATACTTCTACAAACTGAAAAATCTAAAAGAAATGAATAATTTTCTCAATACATGCCACATAGAAAATTAAATCAAAATCACATAAGATATTTGAAGAGACATAATTTCTAGTGAAATAGAAGTAGTCAAGCCAGGTGGTGATGGCTCAGACCTTTAATTCCAATACTCAGGAGGCAGAGACAAGTTGGTCTCTGTGAGTTTGAAGCCTGCCTGGTCTACAAGAGCTATTTCCAGTGCAACCGGGGCTGTTGCACAGAAAAATCCTGTCTCAAAAATCCAAAAAAAAGGATTGACTAAGATTGACTAGCATCTCCCAGAAAAAGCCTAGGGCCAGATGGCTTTAGCATATTATATTGCATGATACTTATTATCTTATTATATGCATTTATGAAGATTTTACTGTGTTAGGTTTCCACACAACTCAAGTGGCCCTTAGTTTAGCTATCCTTCTTCATATTACCTTCTTTGCTCACCTGTCCCCTTGCCCTTTTGAACCTCCTGTTACACCCACCCTTACACACACACACACACACACACACACACACACACACACACACACACATATGAAAGTGATCCAAAAGAAAACACCAAACAGCAGTGGAGATCAAGATCCAACTGAATATCTTTAGTCACCAAATGTAGCTTCCAATGACAGGAAAGAAAGACTTTTATCTAGAGTTTTTTTTTTCTTTTTTTGCCAAAGCTACCACTTGGGAATCTCCTCACAGTGCTGGCTATTGCCAATGATATTGGTTGCTCCCCACAAACTGAGGGACAACCCTATTGCTGAAAACAAGACCTGAACAACTTATTTTTGCAGGAAGAAGTCAAACTGTCAAAATGATTCCTATTTAGAGCCTTCACATGTGTGGACTAATATTCATGGTATCAGTTAGTATTTTGTATGCTACCTGTAGTAAGGAGGAGAGGGCTGTGTTTTTAGTGTCTGGCAAGTTTATAGTTGAAATAATTAAACAGAAACTGTATTTATTTAAACATTGCCTGGCCCATAAGTTTTAGTCTCTTTTTGGTTAACTCTCACATTCTAAACTAACCCATATTTAGTAATTTGTGTATCACCACGGGATTTTGGTTTACCGGGAAGACTTTAACCTACGTTTATCTCAGGCCAGAGAAACATGGCGTTTGTCACATTGTCTTTTTTTTTTTTTTTTTTTAGTCTTTTGTTTGGTCTACTCTGTTTACCTAAGGGCTGTCCTATCAAAATGCCAAGGCAGTCTCTTTAACCAATGAAAGCAATACACAAACAGAAGACCCTCCTGCACCAGCTACCAAAATAGGAAGTTAAATACCAAACCAACTACAAAACTTTTAATCTACAATAATGACCTGCCTGTCAGTTTTGCTTCAATGATTCAGAATTATAACTTATAACAATCTTTCCTGTAATATTATGTCATACTAAGGAAATTAAAAAGTTTTAAGCTCTCTTTAAACTCTTCACAATGTCAGAGCATCCTAATTCTCTTATGATTACTTAATGAAAAAAGAGTAAGACAGATCTCAGTGGGGCATATTTTTAGACTCTAAGTAGTTAGTGTTAGACTTAAATGTGGGTGTTACTGAATATTCTAATTGAGGAGCAACTAGTGCCAAAGTGCTCAGTCTTCATGACTGAAATAGCAGTTGCTGTAATATTTTAATACAATTCTTTTGCTTCTAGTTCTGTAGGGAACTTTCTTTTTTCTTCACTCTCTGTATAGGGGAGGAATTCTCATTTAGCAATTGCTGTCGCCAGAATATAAGTTAGACTAATTGCAATGGCACAACTGTATTTAACCACAAATGCATGGACGTTAGACGACTGGATGACTGTTATGATAACTGCATGGTTAGATACCCTGCGCACAGATTGTGATGATGTTTGGTACCCCTGTGAATGGTGGTGAGGGCATGGGTACTATTGCTAAGATTCAATGTTCTAGCAATTTGGAGAAGATTCTGTTTATGTTCTATGATTACAGCTTGGGCTCTGTACCACATTGTGCTTTACAGTTAAAATTTCAATCTCTCCTGGAATATTGTTGGTTTATCATTTCAAAATTATATTTGACAGATTTGTATTTTAAAATTAATTAATAAATTTCCTATACTGTAGTCTTAATGGAATGAAAAAATTCTAGAAACATGAAGCATAATAGGTAGGTTTTATAAAGTTTTAAATATGACTCTAATTAATCAGTTTAATAAAGACATTTAGATTGTAAGTAGGATTTTAAAGTGAAAACTACTTTATACAACATTACAGCTTAGATTACATTCCCAGCTTCTAAGTGTTAGAAAATTAATGTTCAAACAAGTGCCTGTTATTTAAAGATATCTCCAGACATGTTGAAATACTTAGATCTGCACTGGGTAGACCACTGACATATCTCACCCTTAGTCATTCACATACATTACAAACACAAGCCTTACACAGCAACACTCTCTTACAGTTTTTCAACCAAAGTACTTATCAAATCTGAAACCAAATTAAAGTAGAATTTGGTCTATCTTATGGAAAAATAGTAAAATGTTTTGGGAACTGTTGTTTTGATTGGTATTTGAATGTTAGTCTTTGACATAATCTTGCATAAAGATTTGGGTGTTATAAGGGGCCACTTGTTTGTTCCAAGATGCTTAGTCCAAAATAATCTCACAAAACTGTATCATTTAAATCACTGCTTAGCCCATTAGCTCTAGCTTTTTATTGGGTAACTCTTAAATATTACTTTAACCCATCTCTATTAATCATCATGTAGCTGTGGCCTACTGGCTAAAGTTCCTTCTATTAATCTGTGTATCGTCACATGGCTGTGGCTTACTGGCTAAAGTTTCGTCTGGCTCTGATGGGACTATATGGCTTCTCTCTTAACTCCTTCTCCTTTCTCTTCACATTCAGTTTAGTTCTCCCTGCCTAGCTCTGTTCCCCTATAGCTCTGCTATAGGCCCAAAGCAGTTCCTTTATTTGTCGATGATATATACAGCATACAGAAAGGAATCCCACATCACCTCCCCTCTTCTGTTTAAATGAAAAGGAAGGTTTTAACTTTAACATAGTAAGATTACATACAACAAAACAGGTATCAAGCAAGAATTACAGTTATAGTATTTATATCTACTTTACCTTTTATCATAACTAAGGAAAACTATATTATTACTGTTAGGAAAAAATCCAAAAACAGGTGGGTCCACTAAGACTAATCTTATGAAGGCATTTTACCAGCTGAGAGACCTTTTTTTTTTTTTCAAATGGCTCCAAATTAAGTCATGTTGACATAAAACTAGTCAAAGCACTTATGCAATACAAACTGGTCATTCATAAAACCATAAACACACAAACCACATTAAGTGGACAGTAGGTTGCATTTATATACACATGTGTCTGTATCAATAATAACCAAATATAGGCCATCAATTTGAAAGGAAGAGTTGCAGATATGTTACATTGGGAAAAGGGTGAGAAGACAGAGAAGAACAAAAATGATGTAATTATATGTTAACTGAAAATTTTCAATAAAATTTAACTTTAAAAATTAACAAAAAATGAAAATAGCAGAAAAAGGTACATATAATTGATATAACTACATATAAATATAATTAAATATAATATAAACAATATAATATAATATAATATAATTATAATATAACTATATTAAGTGCAAGCTTGTGGATGATAAGTAACAAAGTAGTATATGAGAATGTAAAGTGTTATCTGCAATGCATGCTATTGCTGTTTCACTTTAGATACACAATATTATTGTAATTAGCCCTGATATTTAATTATTTGCATATTTTGTTGTTATTTTCCAAAAATAAGGAAAGTTTAAAATAAAAATTTAATATATAGTTGAGCTATTCTCTGTAATTTCTTGATATGAAAACTTCCTCTCAATTACTCTGATCAAAATAACATTCTACAGAACAAAAGGTACAGAAAATCTGCCCATAGTCTTGAGCTATGACCATCATTCTCAAAAATTAGTTGAGGAACTCAGTAATTCTGATTTTTAAAATTATGGGCTGTGTGTTTTTTTGGCCACAATCTCTTAATTTTCATATGATTTTTTTCTCAGAATTTTATTTTTCAGAAAATTTGTAAAATAGTTTTATATCCAGAATAGGCAATCTGGGCCTAAACATATACACTTGATAAAAGCATTTCAAAGAGTTAAATACTCAAAAAACATCTATCTGATAATGAGCTCTTTCTACCCATCTCCCAGTGTTAAATTTGTATATGGGGAAAGGAAATTTTTCATTCACTGAAATATTTTGGAACAGTCTCAGGTTTGGGAGGCTTTGTCAGTTATGACTTGAATGCAAATATGACCCATTTAGCTATCTTCTAGTAATCTGAATGTCTTTTGTTGTCTGTAATTTTATTATTTAAAATATTGTTACTCACAGATGAAAGGATTTATGGTTAAGAAAATGTGCACAGTGTTATAAAATACAGACATATATGTAAAACTTTGCCATTGTTTTACATGAATTGAAGAATGACACAAGATATTCTGAAGTAATCAGACATTTTCCCATTCTCCAGGTCTTTTGAATATTGAGTTATTAGTTTTCTTAGAGCTTCTAAATTTCTTTTAGAAACTGTAAATATTCTATGAGAATACACTAAAGTATCTTCTGGATTAAGATCAAGTATACAAACCCATGAAATTGAATGTCTTCTCACACTGAAAAATAAATGTCTTCCACCTCCACTGTTAAGGAGGGGAAATAGACTAACAAGCAGTTTGAAGACTTAGCTATTGATTTACATAGAAATAAAACATGATGTTTTTAAATTGCACTTAATATAGGAAATACAGACATGCTTGATTTCAAGTTTATTTTGTTTAATGCAATCTTTAGTTGTTCATGATTAAAATCTTACCAAAAGCCCACCAAAGATGAGCAATCTAATATTTGTTGCCTCAATTGGTAAGCTATGCCAATTCCCTGAAAACCACATTACAATAGTTAGAGTCAAGATAACCACACAGAATTCCTTCTCTATCCATAATTACAAAATTAGATTACTTTATCTTAAAGCATAGCTTGAGAAACATTTTCTCTATGGCATATTATTAAAGAAACATGCTTTCTAAAAGTCTCTTTGTAAGCCAAGAAAGCCACATGTCATGCATTAAAGCATTAAAAAGGGGGGGAGGGTTCTTATGGGTATACTTCTGTCAAACATTGAACCACAATCCAGGAATTATATTATGTATTGCCAGTGATATTTAGTAAGGTAAAGGAATATATTACAAAGTAAACTTTACTAAAATAACTGATGAGAGATGATAGTGTATGTTTAAAAATTATTTTTATTACTCTCTATTCAAAACCTGACTTTTTATGTTATAAAGATTCTGAGATTTCAGATGAAAATTTATAAAATTCTATGCCTTCTTGAAAGAATTCCTACTAACTACATAGAGAAAAGTAAAGGAGACAGAAACTTTATGCAAAATCTACTCTACCTGAGTTTGCTAATTAAAACATATGCTATTGTTCTGTTATATATACACTAAGAAAGTAGAACCAAAATGTGGAGGACTAATAAACCAGGAGGTAACTGATAAACTATTTGTACTCCTTGGTCCTCCATCCCTCTGTACACTAGAAATGCGCATTCACCTATGTCATGCTTGAGAAAAGAATGAGCGTGTGTGAAGAAATATGGTTTCCACGGGACACAATCTCTAGAGAGATGGATACATGATATCATTATCCCACTAGGCTTTAGAAATATTAGTGTATGGAACTATTCCAAGAAGTTATTTTTAGGATTGTTTCATTAATGTAGAAATGCTAAGTACAAGCAGAGTTTGGAAAAGCAGAGCTATACTAGATAACAAAAGACACAAAGAATGCAACGAGGAAGAATATCCACTCCTGTTTTTGTTTGACTGTCAGGTACTTAATTTCTTGCCTATTTTCAGGGAGATGTTTTGCCTTGTTTTCATCCAAAATAGTCTTCTGAAGTGAAGTTATTTATCTCTAACATTGTGACAACACAGCTATGGTTAAAATAGTATAGCTCTGGTTTGCAGTGGCACAGCACTAACAAGAAATATTCCTGAGAGTGATCACTCAAGTCCTCACGAACACATTAGAGCCTGCCTGGGTCTGATTGTTACTTATACTTCAAGAAGTGTTGCACTCATGATGTTAATTTTTTTCCCATCTCACTTCCAGTAACTCAGAGACATAGGTCAATTTTTAAAATATAAGACTTTGTCAGAACCTTTTTCCATTTCTGGTGGGAACGCAAACTTGCGCAGTCATTTTAAAAGTCAGTGTGGTGATTCCTCAGAAAACTGGGGAAACAATCTACCAAAAGACCCAGCTATACCGCTCTCGGCCATATACCCAAAGGATATGCAATCATACCACAAGAACACTTGCTCAACTCTATTCAAAGCAGCTTTATTTGTAATAGTCAGAACCTGGAAACAACCTAGAAGCCCTCTACCAAGGAATGAACAAAGAAAATGTGGTGCATTTTACACAGTGGAGAACTATTCAGCTCTTAAAAACAAGGACACCAGAAAATTTGAAGGCAAATGGATGGAACTAGAAAAGTCATCCTGAGTGAGGTAACACAGATGCAGAAAGACAAACATGGTATGTACTCACTCATAAGCGAATATTAGCTGTGAAATAAAGGATAACTATGCTGCACTCTACAGACCCAGAGAGACTAGGTAACAAGGAGAGTTCAAGTAGGACAGCCAGATTTCCCTAGGAAGGAGAAATAGAAAAGATTTTGTGAGTGGAATGAGGACCGGTGGGGATGGGAGCATGAGAGTTAGGGTTGGGGGCACATGGAAGAGGAAAGTGCTGAGAGGGACTGCTGAAAGCAAGGGTAGGAGGAAGCTTGGCACATGGGAATCTCCCAGGAGCCTTTGAGGAGGACCCAAGCTTGGACTCCTAGCAATAGAGGATAAATAGCCTGAATTGGCCATCTCCTGTGACCAAACTGATGCCTGCCCCAATTGAGAGAGGTGCCACTCAGCAAATGATGGAAGCAGCCACAGAGATCCACAGCCAAACAGTAACCTGTAGACAGATGAGGAGGAGAAAAAAGATTAGGAGTCAGAGCGGTCAAGGACACCATGAAAAGGCTCACACAATCAACTAACTTGGGCTCCTAGGGGCTCACAGAGATTGAAGGGACAACCAGGGAACCTACATGGCACTGACCTAGGTACTCTGCATACATGTTACAGTTGTGTAGCTTGGCCGTCTTGTGGGACTCCTAAGAGTGGGAACAAGGGCTGGGCTCTGACTCTTTTACTGACTTTTGGGACCCTACTTCTCATATTGGGTCACTTTGTCCAGGCTTAGTATAAGGGGAGGTACTTAGTCTTACTGCAATTTGATATGCCATGTTTTATTGATACTCAGGAGAGTTGCCCTTTTCTGGATGGAGACAGAAAAGAAGGAGATTGGGGGATAGGAGACAGAATGTGGAAGAGGGACTGGGAGGTGCAGATGAGAGGAAGCCTGTGGCAGGGATGTAAAATAAATAGAAAAAAATGAAAAAATAAAATATTAGATGTTGTCATAGAGTTAGCAATGTTGAAAAATGTGCCCTGGCTGCTTATAAGCAGTTCATGATGGGATTCTGTAAACCGTGGGATGCATACTTTTGGTTTGGGAATGTTCTAACAGAGTAATCAAATGATGCAATTCCTTCATCTTTTCGGTGCTATAAAATGAGAAAGAAACCTGAAGTACTCTGAAATTTTTTATTATATAAGTTTTTATAGAGTGAGAAACCATTATAAAATTTATCACTGGTTTTCTTGTTTTATTACATGGAGTAACTGATAGAAAAGGGAATAATTCTATGTAACACTGTAAGTAATACTGCTTTTACAAGTATTTTTCAGGTACTCATAAAAATAAGCATAGAGATGAGATGGGCAGCATTTTCATCTCATTTGTGAGGAAAATAGCAGGTTGGGCAAGATTTTATAGATACTGCAAACTCTTTTTTATTGTTTTAAAGATTTATTTTTATTAGCATGTGTGTGTATAAGCAACGTGTAAGTGGTATTTGTGGAGGCCAGAAGAGAACATCAAATCACAAGGAACTGCACTTCCAGGGGTTGTGAGCGTGTGATGTGGGTGTCAGGACCTTAAGTTGACTTTTCCTGAAGGGCAACAAGTACTCATTGTGACTGAGCTATCTCTCCAGACTTTCTACAGATTCTCACAAGAAAAGAAGGGAAAAACAAACAGATACCTCTGGTAGAATTCTGCTATCCCACCAAAGGATAGACCTCAAGAAAAGACTGCCCCCACCACCTGCCCTTGTCTGCCCAGCATTATTCCAACCTCGTCTTCCTTTATCACTATAATCCTGCCCAAACTTCCAGCAGAAGCCATCTATCCCATCAGAAACCAAGTCAGCTATCTGAATACCAGGGAAGCCAACTCCTGCCTACCCCTGCCTACCTCACCACCCTGCCCATACCCATCAGCATAACCCTCTGCTCCTCACTGTTTTCTGTCTACACTTCTGTTGGTATCTCCTACCTCACCAGAGGCCAGGGTAGTATCCTGAATCCCAGATAAGACTATTCCTCCACCTACTCACACCTGCCAAGTATAATCCCACCTGCCCTTCTTATCCTTTTCACCATAACCTGTTCCACACCTCTGGCTGAAACCTCCTAGTACACCAGAAGCCAGGCCAAATCAGAGGTCATCCACTTTGCCAGAACTTCAGTCTCCAACTTGGCTGACAACCCCTTGCTAGACCAGAGTCCATACAGACCATCAGGAATCCAGACCCCATCCCGAACAGAAACCCTCTACTCAACCACAGGCCATTCCAGCTGGAAAACCAAAGAGGAAAAGAAACCAAGGAAAAAACACTCATCCAACAAAGACAAACCCAGAAATCAGCATGGAGGCCTATAATCACTCCAAATCCAGATGCCTAATGATCAGCGAGTAAGAACTGAACTGATCATAATAATTGTGTCATATTGAGTTCCTCAAAACAGATGCTGAGAGAAAGCTTCTGAAATATATTAATCTTTGATATTAATAGTTGGGAGAATAAGACTTTATTTTCTACTTTTGCTAGAATGGCAACTTTCAAATACTTTGGTTTCTCACATGTATTGTTTGTTTTCTGTTTTGTAAATTCACATGCACATCTATAAGAGGATGTTGATGGGTCAAGATTTCTGATATGCACTTAAAATCATTTTTTGTGTGTATTTAAATCCTACTGGATTTTTAATTAACAAAATTGCACTAAATATATATTGTTATTTGGAAGATGGTAACATTTGTATTATATTCAGACTTTCTGTCAAGGAGCATAGGATGCCTCTGCAACTTTTATCTGATGTGACTCAGTAAAAATAATAGCTCTCTCTCTCTCTCTCTCTCTCTCTCTCTCTCTCTCTCTCTCTCTCTCTCTCTCTCTGGGTGGTGATGACACATGCCTTTATACCCAGCACTTGGGAGGCAGAGGCAGGCAAATCTCTGTGAGTTCAGGACCAGTCTGGTCTACAAAGCAAGTTCCAACCAGAGCTGCTATACAAAATTGTCTTGAAAAATCAAAAAAACTATAGCTCCCTAAATAAATAAATTATACATTTATTATTGCATTTCTTACTGTTTATTAACTCATATTGTCTCAATTGTAAATGAGACATAATGAATATGTTCTCTTTCCATCTCTGTCTGGTTTCATTATAAATTATCTTATTTTTACAATTGTACTTATTTCTAATTACACTTTCTCCCCTCCCCCAACAAAACCATAATCAGCAACACCCATGGTAATATGTCACCACTAGAGTTCAGCCATCCCATTACAGCAAACCCTGGCTATTCCAACACAACTGAAGCACAAGAAACATCCTTAACACTAACTTTATGAAGATGATAGAGTTTTTTAAAAAGGAAGTGAACAAATCGATTAAAGAAATTGAGAAAAAGAAAATATAAAAATTGGAGAAAAACAATAAATCCATTAAAGAATGAATATCAAGAAAGCCAAGAAAGAAAAAAATAGTTTAAAAAAAACAAAACTATTCAGGACCTGAAAAAATGGAAATAGGAGCAATAAAGAAAACACAGGCAGAGAATTCTGGAAATGGAAAATCTAGTTAAGTGAACAGAAATTACAGATGAAGGCATCATCAACACAATACAAGAGAACAAAGAAAGAATCTCAGGAGTTGAAGATACAATAGAAGAAACAGGCTTATCAGTCAAAGAAAATATTAAATCTAAAAAAGCCCTAACACAAAACATCCAGAAAATCTGGGACGCCATGAAAAGATCAAAACTAAGAATAATAAGGATAGATGAAGGAGACGATACTCAGCTCAACATCCCAGAAAACATTTTTAACAAAATCATAGAAAAATATTTTCTAACTTAAACAAGTACATGCCTATAACAGTACAAAAGTTTACAGAACACCAAATAGATTAGACCAAAAAAGAAAGTTTCTTCACCACACAATAATCAAAATACTAAATAAATAGAGCAAAGAAAGAATATTTAAAGTGTCAAGGGAAAATGGTCAAGTAACATATAAAGGCAGATCCAGTAGAATCACACCAGATTTTTCAATGGAGATTCTAAAAGCCAGAAAGGCCTGGAAAAATGTGCTGCATACTCTAAACAAACATAGATGTCAAAGCAGACTATTATACCCAGGAAAACTTTCAAACAGCATTGATGGAGAAAACAAGATATTCCAAGATAATGTCAAACTTAAACAATATCTATCTACAAATACAGTCCTAAAGAAGGTACTAGAATAAAAATTACAACCCAAGGAGATTAACTGTACATATAGAAACACAGGTAATAAATAATCTCATACCACCATAATCTCAAAAAAGAAAAAAAAAACAACACATACCCCACAACAACAACAATAAAATAATAGGAATTAGCAATTATTGGTCATTGATATCTCTCAATATTAATGGACTCAATTTTCCAATAAAAAGACACAAGCTAGTAGTGTGAATGTGAAGAAGACTCACCCTTCTGATGCATACAAGAAAAACATGTCAGTACAAAGATATAAATTACCTCACAGTAAAAGGTTCAAAACAGATTTTCCAATCAAATGTCTCCAAGAAGCAAGCTGGTGTAGCTTTTTAAATATCTAATTATATAGACTTCAAAACAAAATTAATCAAAAGACAAGGGAAATAACACTGTATATTTGTCAAAACAAAATTCCACCAAGATGATGTTTCCATTTCCAACATCTATGCTCCAAATGCAAGGTATCCTTCTATCATTTCGGGAGGGTCAATTTACAATTTAAGCTTAGTATTTTTTTTTTACAAATGTGGGTGCTTTTGCATTTTGGAAGTCTTGAAGAGATCATGGATATAAAGGACATTTTAAACATAATAAATGCAATATACAGTAAGCTAATAGGCAACATCAAATTGAATGGAGAGAAATTCAAAGCAATTCCACCAAAATCAGGACAAGAGAAGACTGTCCACCATTCATATCTTTTCAATATAGTACTTGAAGTTTAGAAAGCTAAAATAGGTCAAAGTGTTATAAATTGGAAAGAAAAAATTCAATGTATGGTTATTTTCTAATCATAGAATAGTATACAGAAGAAACTGCAAAAGTTCTACCAGGGAACTCCTTCATCTGATAAATGCTTCAGTGAAGTGGATGCATACAAAATTAATTTTTAAAAAATCAGTAACACTCCTATTTAAGTATCTTCAGTGAAGTTGTTGCATACAAAATTAATTTTAAAAATCAGTTGCCCTCTTATATACAAATGTAAACTGTCTGAGAAAGAAATAGTCACAGGTATTATAAAGTATCTTGATGTAACTCTAATAAGGAAAGTTTTTTTTATTTTTAACAGACTTCAAATCTTTAAATAATGAAATTGAAGAAGATACCCAAAGATGGAAAGATCTTTTATGCTCATGGATCACCAGGGATAACATTATAAAAATAACCATACTCTCAAAAGCAATCTACAGATTCAATGCAATCCCCATCAAAACTCCGGTATAATTCTTTACAAACCTTGAAAGAATAATATTCAACTTCATATGGAAAAATAAAAAGACCAGGATACAATCCTGTACAATAAAAGAACTTCTAGGGGTATTACCATCTCTAATTTTAAGCTCTACTACCAAGCTATAGTAATAAAAACCTTATGGCATAAAAATAAGTTGATCAGTAGGATTGAATTGAAGACCCAGACATAAATATACAAACATGGAGCTCCGATTTTTGACAAAGAAGCCAAAATTATACAATGGAATAAAAGAAAACATCTTTAACAAATGGTGTTGGTCTAACTGGATGTTGGCATATAGAAGAATGAAAACATATCCATATCTCTCACACTGCACAAAACTTGTCTAAGTGGATCAAACACCTCAATGTAAAGCCAGATACCCTATTCTGAAAGAAGATAAAGTGGGGAATATCTTTGAAACTATTGGAACAGGAGACAACTTCCTAAACTGAACACCAATAGTATAGGCACTAAGATTGACAGTTAAGAAATGAGACCTCATAATACTGAAAATTTTCTGTAACACAAAAAACACTGCCAATAGGAAAAAATGGAAACCTTCAGAATGGGAAAAGATCTTTACTAACTCCACTTTGACAGAAGACTAATTTTCAAAAGATAAACAGAACTCAAGAAACTAGACATCAAAAAACCAAATAATTCAATTAAAAATGGAGTACAGGTTTCAACAGAGAATTCCCACAGCACAATCCCAAATGGCTGAGAAACATGTAAAGAAATGTTCAACATCCTTAGCTATCAGGGGATTGTAAATCAAAATGATAATCTGTTTTATAACTCTCAAATCTAATCTAAAATCAAATATACAAGTGACAACTATGCTAGATAGGATGTGAAGCAAGGGGAACACTCTAATGGAAGTGCAAACTTGTAAAACTGCTTTTAAAATCAGTGTGGCAATTTCTCAGAAAACTGAGAGTCAATCTACCTCAAGACTCATCTGTACCGCTCTTCACATATACCTAAAGGGTTCTCAATCAAATGACAAGAAAACTTGCCCAACTATGTTCATATCAGCTTTATTTTTAATAGCCAGAAACTGGACACAACCTAGATGTGTCTCAGCTGAAGAATGGATAAAGAAAACATGGTATATTTACACAATAGATTATTACTCAGCTGTTAAAAACAAAGACATCATGAAAGTTACAACCAAGTTGATGGGACTAGAAAAAAAAAAAACATCCTGTGTAAAATAATCCATACCCAGAATGAAAAAAATGATATGTACTTTTTTGTAAGCAGATATTAGCTGTAAAATAATGGATTACCATGCTATAATCCACAGGTATGGAGGGATTAATAACGAGGATGGCTCAGGAGGTGACACTTCGATCTCCTTGGGTAGGAGAAGAGAATAGATTTCAAAGTTGGACTGGTGTCAGGTAGACATGGGATCAGGTGGGATTGGGTGAAGAGGTAAGAAAGGGAGAGTTATGGAAGAGACAACTGGAAAGGGGGCACATTTTGGGATGAGGTAGAAATCTAATGTAATGGAAACTCCCAGAAATCTGCAACGTTGACCTTGGCTAAGACTTAATAATAGGAAATATGTAACTTGAACTGGCTATCTCCTGTAACCAGGCAAGACTTCTAGTGAAGGGATTGGGACACCAACCCAACTATACAACCTTGAACCTATAATTTGTCCTGCTTATAAGATGTGCTGGGGTAATAGTGGCACAGTAATGGTGGGAATGGCCAACCTATGACTAGTTCAGCCTGAGACCCATGCCACAAGAGGGAATCTACCTCCTATCACTGCCTGGAGAACCAAAACCCAGAGAAAGGATAGTCCAAAGACCTAGGATAGAACCAAATAAAACTGGCAAAAAAAAGGTTATTGTAATGAAACCTAATGATGTTCTGTTATACTCATAGATTGGTGCCTAGCCAAATTGTCATAAGAAAGCTTTTATCAAGCAACTGATAAAAACAGATAATGGGACCCAAAGCAAACCAGTAGGTGGAGTTTGGGGAGCCATGTAGAAGAGAGAAAGGAATGATTATAATAACCAGAGGGACAAAAGGAAAAAAGAAAGCATATTTAACAAGAGATGCTGGCATAAATAGATATCAACATGTAGAAGAATGAAGATAGACCCATATCTATCACCATGCACAAAACTCAAGTCCAAATGGATCAAAGACCTCAACATAAAGCCAGCCAAACTGAACCTTATAGAAGAGAAAGTAGGAAGTACAATTGAATCACTGGCATAGAAGACCACTTCCTAAATATAACCCCAGAAGCACAGACACTGAGAGAAACAATTAATAAATGGAACCTCCTGAAACTGAAAAGCTTCTGTAAAGAAAAGGACACGGTCAACAAGACAAAACAACATCCTACAGAATGGGAAAAGATCCCACATCAGACGGAGGTCTGATCTCCAAAATATACAAAGAACTCAAGAAATCGGTCATCAAAAGAACACATAATTCAATTTTTAAAAATGGAGTACAGACCTAAATAGAGAATTCTCAACAGAGGAATACAAATGGCTGAAAAACACTTTAGGTAATGTCCTTAGTCAACAGAGAAATGCAAATCAAAACAACTCTGAGAGTCCATCTTACACCTATAAGAATGGCCAAGATAAAAAACACTGATGACAACTTATGCTGGAGAGGTTGTGGGGAAAAGGGAACACTCCTGCATTGCAGGTGAGAATGCAAGCTGGTACAACCCCTTTGGATGTCAGTGTGGCAATTTCTCAGAAAATTAGGAAAAACCTTCCTTAAGACTCAGCAATAACACTTTTGGGTATATATCCAAAGGATGCTCAATCATGCCACAAGGATATGTGCTCAACTATGTTCAAAGCTGCTTTGTTTATCATAGCCAGAACCTGGAAACAACATAGATGCCCCTCGATTGAAGAATGGATAAGGAAAATGTGGTACATTTACACAATAGAGTACTACACAGCAGAAAAAAATAAAGCAAAGAAAACCAGCCTACAAACCACAATCCCAGAGAACTTAGACAACAATGAGGACACTAAGAGAGACTTACATAGATCTAATATAGATGGAAGTAGAAAAAGACAAGATATCCTGAGTAAATTGGGAGTATGGGGACCTTGGGGGAGGGTTGAAGAAGGGAGGGGAAAGGCAGGGAGGGGAGCAGAGAAAAATGTAGAGCTCAATAAAAATCAATAAAAAAAACAGAGGGACTAAGGACATCAGAAGAACAACCACAGAATCAATTAACCTAGATTTATAGGGATTCACAGAGACAGTAGCCACAACTAGAAGCCTGCATAGGACTGACCAAGTCTTTTGGATCTATGTAACAGTTGTGTGGCTTGATCTTTCTATGGGGCTACTAACAGTGGGAACAGGGTTGTATCTGACTCTCTTGTCATCTTTTTTAATCCTATTCCTCATACTGTGTTGCTTTGTCCAGCCTTAATATGAGGGAAAGGTGTCTAGCCTTAAAGCCACTTGATATTCCATGTTTGGTGGATATCTACTCGAAGCCTTCCCTTTTTCTGAATAGAAATGGAAGAGGAGTAAATGGGGGATGAGAAGAGGAGAAAAGGGAAACTTCAGTCAGAATGTAATAATAATAATCATCATTATTATTAAATAATAATTAATTAATGATTAAAACAAACAAAACCCATAGCTAGACATCAGCAATGAAATAAAAGTAAAATGATAAGATACATTATTAGATTGGTTATTTTTCTTGTTTTTTATGTTGTTTTTATAAAATAAAAAGAAATGTCCTAATCATTGATAGGTCTTAACAACACATATCCTTCATTGTTAACAAATTATGAAATTATAAAAGTAGATTAATATTGGGCAATTACTTTGATATGTTCTTAAATAATGATATTTTGAAAATGTGTACAAATGTTATGGAAACCTTATTTAACAATTATTAACAATTAATGAATACTTCTACTTTCCAAATATAATTTTTCTAAATTTCTAAAGTAGTCATATGTATAGGTGTTTTTATAAGTGAGTACAGAAACATTTTAAACCACCATTCCCGAGAGTTAACTGTTGTAGAAGTAGACTATTGCCACAAACTAGAAAAGTAGAAAGGACACATAAGTTGCTATAGAGATTTGCATTGGTGTGCATCTTGGTTTATTGATACAAATTTAAGGTCAATCTTGTTATATGTATTTCTGATCTTGATTAAGCTATTGTGTTTTTATAGTTCATTTAAAAATGTAATGTATAATTAAGAAATATAAGTTAATAAATAATCATTTATAATAGTCAAGCTTGTAGTCACGTTAGTTAAAATTTCTAGATGTACAGACATGTAATTCTGATGGATAGGCTTTCTTCAAACCTTTCAAAGACTACAGAATATGGCATTTAAAACATTTTAAAAAGTTAGGACTTCTCATGACAGTGAGACATGTTGCTCCTTGCAGCACCAATTACTTTGACAGGAAATGGGAATCGAAGAGGCCCCTTAGCCATTTTTGGGAAGAAACTGCTCTTGCCTGGACTTCTTAACTGGACATGTAGGATCCACAGAGAAATGACTGCTGAACTTGCCTAAAGGTGAGATGATCTTTCAGGTTTCCTGCTTCGTGAAAGAGTCTGCTAGACATTCAGCAGGACACAGAAGAAAATGATGGACAAACTGCCAATATAGGCGGAACTGTCTTTGAAATTTTCTGCTTCATGGAAAAGTCAGGTGGATACTATGGGCTTATAGGCTGAAGATGGATGCCCCAATGGTACAGAAGAACTTTGGATGACTGTTCAGGCAGTGAGATGATTCTGTCAATTCTAGAGTTTTAGAAGTTGCTTACAAGGCACTTCCTGTTTATTTAGGTAATATTATATCCTTCTGGAGTCTTTGATAGAGTTGAAGAGTAGATAGTAATAATATAGTTTTCCTTAGTTATGATAAAAGATAAAGTAGATATAATAATTTTTGCTTGATACCTATTTTGTTATATGTAATTTTTCTATGTTAAAGTTAAAACCTTCCTTTTTATTTAGCCAGAAAAAGGGACACTATCTGAAACAATCTACCTGGGCTAATGGGAGCTCACCAACAGCAGCTGGATTGGGAAAGCACAAGCACAGGTCCAGACTAGTCCCTCTGAATGTGGTTGACAGTTGCATGGCTGGGGCTGACCGAGGGGCCACTGGCAGTGGCACCAAAATTAATCTCTACTGCTTGCACTGGCTTTTTGAGAACCTATTCTCTTTGGATGGATACCTTGCCCAGCAGATATAGTAGGGAGAGCCTTGGACTTTCCTCAAAGCAATGTGCTTT
The DNA here is from genome assembly GCA_004026605.1 of Ondatra zibethicus. NCBI lineage: Eukaryota > Metazoa > Chordata > Mammalia > Rodentia > Cricetidae > Ondatra > Ondatra zibethicus. The sequence goes on from PVIU01015990.1 coordinate 26,831, forward strand.
ACCCTGTCTCTGTAGTGGATAGAGGGTAGAGTGGGGGAGAAAGTAGAGGAAATGGGAGGAGGGGAGGAAGGGGAAATGTGGGTTGGTATGTATAATGAAAAAAGATAGTTTGTTTCCTTTCTTAAAAAATAAAAGTAATTAGCCAGGCAGTGGTGGCACATGCACTCAGGAGGCAGAGGCAGGCAGATCTCTATAAGTTTGAGGACAGCCTGGTCTACAAGAGCTAGTTCTAGGACAGGCTCCAAAGCTACAGAGAAACCCTGTCTTGAAAAACCAAATACAATAAAAAAGTAAAACCAAGGAAATACTTATTTGCTATATTGCTTATGCTACTTTACTTCACTACAGTAATTCATTCATTCATATGCACTGCATAACATCATATTGTGAGCCTTAAAATACATAATAAACTATTTACTATAAAATTCACCTAAGATTTAACTTCATAAGAAAAAAACTCTTGATGAGATCAGCATGATCTACCTTCAACTCAACTCCAGATCCACTCTCTATTCAAAATTTCCAGACTGACAAAGAAAAAGAGAAATATAAACTTTAAGAGGAATATCATTTAACAAAATTAAATCATAATCAACAGATGCAACTGAGTCAATAAACAAGATCTTTAAAAAACTATAATTAATTGTCTTGGCTATAGATCTTTTATCCATTTTTTTCCAAAAGGTACATGAAAGTAAAGAAACAAACAAACAAAAAATTCTTAAAGATCCACCAGAAAACACACGTCAAACCATGAGATGACTTGAAGCTGACGACGATAGAAGCACAGTTTGTTCAGAGCAGAAGTCATTTCTGAAAGGTACACTTCAAAACATGTATTGTCACTGGGCTAGGTTGGACTAGCTTGGCAGTAACAGACTGTGGATGATCCAGCTTTTCAGGTCTTTCCACATTAGTGAGAACCTTACAGTTATTCATATCACAAAATTCTCACTGTTGAAACTAAAAAAAAGGAAAAAGAAAAAATCTTGTGTTTGCACAGTTGCAACAAAAAGTCAACACTTTGAAACATGCCATTAGTGCTCAGCTCCCTTTAATAGAGAGCTGCCATTAAAGCTGGGTTTGCCAGAGCCTCAGGCCTAAAGGCTGGAACACCAACTCCTAATTCCAATGGGGAAATAAAACACTCAAATTTAGCTCCTAGTAGCTATTCTGTTCCATGTAACTGGGAAGGAAAGAGGCTTAGAAGTCAAAGTAAAAATTCAGAAAGTACTGAGTTCTAATTATAAGATGAAGAACTCATGGATTAGTGTAACATTAATGAGCTCATCCATAAGAACACATAATACGTCAAAAAGAATCTCATATCCTGATTTAAGATGGGCTTTGTGGGGAAACTCTGAAACACTGGTAAGAGACCAAAGCATGAATATCAAAGGTGATTCTAACCTCTGATTTCTACCTGCAGTCAACACTAAACACCCTAAGTCTAAGACAGATAATCCTAAAACCTTGAATTAAAGTCATTATCTCAGTTTATTTTACTCAGAAAAATATATATGGCTTTTCAGAAAAGATAACAACTCATAAACAAAAAAGGACTGGATGAACCAGAATGCATCAGAAAACAATTCCACATAGGGGAGATGCATGGAATTATCAGACTGAGAAATTTAAAAAGCCATAATCAGTGCAGAAAGGGATGTCATAGAAAAATAAAACAAACAAGGAACACAGGACAAGAAAAGATGAGCAGTATGTGCAGAGATAAACCTTCTAATAAGTGCCAAATAAAAACTATGACAAAAAGAAAATGCCTTAGAGTTGACAGATGCCAGCAATGGAAAGGCCTAGTGAGCCGGAGGGCACTAAATTCAAAAGTCAATCTCAAAATTAAAGGAGACAAAGGATGAGAAAAGAGGAGCCCAAATGAAAAGAAATGAGCAATGGTTGTGTACCATGTGAACTGAGCATCAAAAAGAGTATAAAGACAACAATAGAATAGGAGAAATATTTGTACCAGTAATTCTCCAAACCACAGATCCAGAAAGCTGGAAGAACACAAGCAGAAAAAACACTTAAGACATAGACATCATATCATGTTCACACTTCAGAAATCAAAGATGAGGATAAAGTCCTGAAAATATAGAAGAAAAATACAACCTGTAGAGGAAGGATGAGAAGCACATTGGATTTTTTTAATTTATATTTTATTTTTCCATTCACAAATTTCCAAATCCTCCCCCTCCCATTCCCCTTCGGCTCCCTCCCCCACTAACCCTCCTCCCTCCCCCTGCTTCCTTAAGAGAGGGCAGAGTAGCCTGCCCTGTGGGAAGTCCAAGGCCCTCCCCCTACTTCCAGGCTTAGGAAGCTGTGCATCCAAGTAGACAAGGGTCCCAAAAAGCCAGTACATGCAATAGAAACAAGTCCCAGTGACTTTATCAATGGCTTCTCAGTCAGCCCCCATTGTCAGCCACAATCAGTGGCTTGTTCAGTTCCAGTCCAGCTGGATTTGGTGAGCTCCCATTAGATCAGGCACACTGTCTCATTGGGTGAACCAACCCCTCGCTGTCCTGACTTCCTTGCTCATCTTCTCCCTCCTTCTGTTCTTCAACTGGACCTTGGGAGCTCAGTCCAGTGCTCTGATGTGGATCTCTGTCTCTATCTCCATCCATCACTGGACAGAGATTCTATGGTGATATTTGAGATAATCATCAGTGTGATTATGGGGAAAGGCCAGTTCAGGCACCCTTTCCTATGCTGCCCAAGGACCTAGCTGGGGACATCTCTGTGGACACCTGGGTTCCCCTCTAGAGCCAAGTCTCTTGCCACACCTAAAATGACTCCCTTAATGTAGATATATTCTTCCCTGCTCCTATAAACGCCCTTCCTCAATCTCAGCCCTCCCACTTTCCCAAGCCCTCCACAATCTTCGCAATCTTCCCTACTGCTTTCCCTTCCCCCCTCCCCTTCCCACAACCCTACTCCAACCCCTACCCCCACCCCCATGCTCCCAAATTTTGCCTGGTGTTCTTGCCTGCTTCCAATTTCCAGGTAGATTTATATATTTTTTTCTTTGAGTTCCCTTGTTATTTGGCTTCTCTAGCCTCAAAGCCCTTTGTTTATGGCTAGAGTCCACTAATGAGTGAGTACATACCATAATCATCTTTTAGGATCTGGGTTATCTCACGATAGTGTTTTCTATTTTCATCCATTTGCATGCAAAATTCAAGATGTCATTGTTTTTTACTACTGAGTAGTATTCTAATGTGTATATATGCCACACTTTTTTATCCATTCTTCCATTGAGGGGCACCTAGGTTGTTTTCAGGTTCTGGCTATTACAAATAATGCTGCTATGAACATAGTTGCACAAATGCTTTTGTAGTATGTTTGGGCATCTCTTGGGTATATTCCCAAGAGTGGTATTGCTGGATCCTGAGGTAGGTTGATTCCCAATTTCCTGAGAAACCACCACACTGATTTCCAAAGTGGTTGCACAAGTTTGCATTCCCACCAGCAAATGGATGAATCAATAGATGAGTGTTCCTCTTACTCCACATCCTCTCCAGCATAGGCTATCATTGGTGTTTTTGATTTTAGCTATTCTGGCAGGTGTGAGATGGTATCTCAAAGTTGTTTTGATTTGCATTTCCCTGATCACTAAGGAAATTGAATATGACCTTAAGTATCTTTTGACCATTTGAACTTCCTCTGTTGAGAATTCTCTGTTCAGTTCAGTACTACATTTTTAAATTGGGTAAATTAGAATTTTAAGGGTTAGTTTCTTGAGTTCTTTATATATTCTGGAGATCAGACCTTGTCTGATGTGGGTAAGGTGAAGACCTTCTCCCATTCAGTAGGATACCTTTTTTTGTCTTAATGACAGTGTCCTTTGCTTTACAGAAGCTTCTCAGTTTCATGAGGTCGCATTAATTGTTGCTCTCATTGTCTGTGCAACTTGGGTATATGTAGGAAGTGGTCTCCTGTGCCTATTTGTTGCAGTCTACTTCCCATTTTCTCTTCTATCAGGTACAGTGTGGTCAGGTTTATATTGAGGTCTTTAATCCATTTGGACTTAAGTTTTGTGCATGGTGATAGATATGGATCTAATTTTATTCTTCTACGGGTTGAGATGCAGCTATGCCAGTACCATTTGTTAAAGATGCTTTCTTTATTCCATTGTATAATTTTAGCTCCTTTTTGAAAATCAGGTGTTCATAGGTTTGTAGATTAATATCCGGGTCTTCAATTCCATTCCATTGGTCGATGTCTCTGTTTTTATGCCAATACCATGCTGTTTTCATTACTGTAGCTCTGTAATAGACTTTGAAGTTAGGGATGGTAATGCCTCCAGAAGTCCCTTTATTGTAAATGATTGTTTTGGCAATCCTGGGTGTTTTGTTTTTCCATATATAGTTGATTATTGTTATCTCAAGGTCAGTGAAGAATTTTGTTGGGATTTTGATGGGGATTGTGTTGAATTTATAGATTGCCTTTGGTACGATTGCCATTTTTACTATATTGATCCTAACAATCCAAGAGCATGGGAGATCCTTCCATTTTCTGGTGTCTTCTCCAATTTCTTTCTTCAAAGCCTTAAAGTTCTTGTTGAATAGATCTTTCACTTCCTTGGTTAGTGTTACACCAAGATATTTATGCTTATTGTGGCTATCGTGAAAGGTGAAGTTTCTCTGATTTCCATCTCTGCTTCTTTATCCTTTGTGTATAGAAGGGCTACTGATTTTTGTTGAGTTGATCTTGTATCTACCACATCACTGAAGATATCTATCAGCTGTAGGAGTTCTTTGGTAGAGTTTTTGGCCTCACTGATGTATACTATCATAACATCTGCAAATAACAAAAGTTTGACTTCTTCCTTTCCAATTCGAATCCCCTTGATCTTCTTATGTTGTGTTATAGGTTATATTGCTTTTATTATATTTAGATAAGTTCTTTGTATCCCTAATCTCTCCAAGACCTTTATTATGAAGAGGTGTTGAATGTTTCAAATGCTTTTTCAGAATCTAATGAAATGATCATATGGTTTTTTTCTTTCAGTTTACTTATATGATGGTTTACTTTGATAGATTTTCGTATGTTGAACGAGCCCTGCATCTCTGGGATGAAGCCTACTTGATCATAATGGATGATTTTTTTGATGTGTTCTTGGATTCAGTTTGCCAGTATTTTATTGAGAAATTTTGCATCGATGTTCATGATTGAGATTGGTCTGTAATTCCCTTTCTTGTTTGCATCTTTGTGTGGTTTTGGTATCAGGGTAACTGTAGCTTCATGAAAAGAGTTTGGCAATGACTCTTCTGGTTCTATTATGTGAAGCACATTTAGGAGTATAGGTATTAGCTCTTCCTGGAAGTTCTGGTAGAATTCCGCATTAAAAACATCTGGTCCTGGGCTTTTTTTGGTTGGGAGGTTTTTGATGACAGCTTCTATTTCCTCATGAATTATAGGTCTATTTAAATTGTTCACCTGGTCTTGATTTAATTTCGGTATATGGTATTTAACTTAAAAAACTGTCCATTTCTTGTACATTTTCCAATTTTGTGGCATACAGGCTTTTGTAATATGACCTAATGATTCTTTGAATTTCCTCAGTGTCTGTTGTTATGTCCCCCTTTTCATTTCTGATCTTGTTAATTTGAGTGTTCTCTCTCTGCCTTTTCATTAGTTTGGATAGGGGTTTGTTGATCTTGTTAATTTTCTCATGTATCCAGCTCTTTGTTTCATTGATTCTTTGGATTGTTTTCTGTGTCCCTATTTTGTTGATTTCAGCCCTCACTTTCATTATTTCCAGTCTTCTACTTCTCCTGGGTTAGTCTGCTTCCTTTTTTTCTAGAGCTTTCAGGTGTGCTGTTAAGTCACTAATGTGTTCTCTCTCCATTTTCTTTATGTGGGCACTAAGTGCTATGAACTTTCCTCTTAGCACTTCTTTCATAGTGTCCCATAGGTTGGGGTATGTTGTGTCTTTATTTTCATTGAATTCAGGAAGAATTTAATTTCTTTGTTTTTCTTCCTTGACCCAGGAGTGGTTCAGTAGTTGACTGTTCAGTTTCCATGAGTTTGTAGGCTTTCTGGTGGAATTGTTGTTAACTTCTACCTTTACTTCATCATGATCCGATAAGACACAGGTGGTTACTCCAATTTTTTTTGTATCTGTGGATGTTTGCTTTATTACCGAGTATGTGATCAATTTTCGAGAAGGTTCCATGAGATGCTGAGAAGAAGGAATATTCTTTCCTGTTTGAGTGGAATGTTCTATAGATGTCTGTTAAGTCCATTTGATTCATTACATCTGTTAGTTCTCCTATTTCTCTGTTTATTTCTGTATGGTTGACCTGTCCATTGGTGAGAGAGGAGTGTTGAAATCTCCTACTATTAGTGTGTGGGGTTTGATGTGTGCTTTGAGTTCTAGTAATGTTTCTTTTACATATGTGGGTGCTTTTATATTAGGGGCATAGATATTCAGGATTGAGACTTCATCCTGATGAATTATTCCTGTTATGAACATAAAGTGTCCATCTCCATCTCTTCTGATTGATTTTAGTTTGAAGTTGATTTTGTTAGATATTAGTATTGCCACACCTGCTTGTTTCTTAGGGCCGTTTGATTGAAAAACTTTTTCCCAACCCTTTACTCTGAGATAATGTCTGTCTTTGTGGTTGAGGTATGTTTCTTGTAAACAGCAGAATGTTGGATCCTGTTTTTGTATCCATTCTCTTAACCTGTGCCTTTTTATAGGTGAATTGAGTCCATTGATATTAATGACTAGTGGTTGTTAACTCCGGTTATATCACTTGGTGGTAGAGTTTGTGTGTTTCCCTTCTTTTAGTTGTGCTAGTGGAGGGTTGTTATATATATGTGTTATTATGGGTGTTGTTGGCTTCCTTTAATTGTGGTTTTCCTTCTAGTACTTTCTGTAAGGCTCAGTTTGTGCCTATGCATTGCTTAAATTTGTTTTTATCCTGGAATATCTTGTTTTCTTCATCAATGGTGAAAGAAAGCTTTGCTGGGTATAGTAGTCTGAGCTTGTATCCATAGTCTCTTAGTGTCTGCAGCACATCTATTCAAGACCTTCTGGCTTTCATGGTTTCCATAGAGAAGTCAGGTGTTATTCTGATGGGTTTACATTTATATTTTACTTGACCTCTCTCCTTTGCAGCTCTTAATATTCTTTCTATATTCTGTATGTTTTGTGTTTTGATTATTATATGGCAAGGGGACTTTTTTTTTTGATCGAGTCTATTCGGTGTTCTGTATGCTTCTTGTACATTCATGGGAATATCCTTCTTTAGGTTGGGAAAGTTTTCTTCTATAATTTTGTTGAACATATTTTCTGGGCCTTTGAGATGGAATTCTTCTTCCTCTTCTACCCCTATTATTCTTAGGTTTTGTCTTTTCATGGTGTTCCAGATTTCCTGGATGTTTTGCATAAGAATTTTTTGCATTTGCTGTTTTCTTTGATCAATGAGTTTATTTTCTCCTTTGTACCTTCAGCATCTGCGATTCTTTCTTCTATCTCTTGTATTCTGTTGGTTATACTTGTCTCTGTAGTTCCTCTTCATTTGCCCAGATTTTCCATATCCAGACATCCCACAGTTTGTGTTTTCTTCATTGTCTCCATTTCAGTTTTCAAGTCCTGTACTGTTTCCATTACCTGTTTGATTGCTTTTTCTTGGTTTTCTAGGGTATCTTTGAGGGATTTATTCATTTCTTTTAACTTTTGTTAGTCTTCTCATCTATTTCTTTAAAGGAGTTTTTCACATCCTCTTTAATGGTCTCTATCACTTTCATAATGTTACATTTAAAATCAATTTCTTCTACTTCGGGATTAGGTTGTTCAAGTCTTCCTGTTTCATATTTGCTGGATTCTGGTGTTATGTTGCTTTTCAGGTTGTTGGAGGAATTCTTGCATTTGTGCCTGCCCATCTCCTCCTTCAAATGTGGTCAGGAGAGTCTGGGCATCTTTGTCTGATTTTTGCTGTGGCTATCTGTGTACTTGGGGATTTTTCTTTTCTGCCCTCTCTAGGTCCTCTCTGCACTGGAGCTGGTTCTCAGATCCCCTCCTCCCTGAAGTAGGCTGTGGTGGTGGCTCTAAGGACCCCCTCTGGATGGACCTACTCGTACTGGATCAGGGCTGCTTGCTGGCCAAGGTCTTGCAGACAAATGGGTGAGCTTGCTGGGATTGGATAATTAGAGGAAGCCAGTAGCCGGGGAGAAGCCCCGCTCAATGGCCAGAAAGTTTATGGGTTTGAGGGTTCCTGTACTGTGTTCCTGGGGCGTCTGGCAGACCGGGTTTGTACACACTTACCCCTCTGGATGGATCTCCTGGGACAGGAGCAGGGCCCCTGCTGGCCCGGTACCTCCAGACTACACCTGGACAGTTTAAATGAGTCCTCAACAAGTTTTCACAGGTCTTGAGCTTAACTATGTGGATCATTCAGCTAATGAAATCACTTTCATGTCTATCTTTCTCTCATGAAATTTGGCCTTGACATAGTTTTCTCTATTTTTCAGTGCCCTTATTTTGTTTGAATTATTTGACAGAATATATGATTAGGATACTAAACTTCAGTGAAGAACTCTGGAAACTTCCTTTGTGTCTCTGTGTAGTGCTGACAGATGGCCCTGCTTTCTATTCTGTATTTTAATTGATCCTAAATATATGGAGACAAAAAATGTAACGTTTCTTTCCTTTGGGGTTCTACATAACTACAGAATGACAGTGTGGTCTGCTGAAGTCTACATAACACCAAGAATCAAAAAATCTGTTCTATTTCTCAGTTTTGTCCTGAGCAAAGATGCAGCTGGTTTGCAAGAATTTCCTGACTGGAATTATCTATTTGCACAGCTAAGAAATTGATTCAATAATGATTACTGCATCACAATTACAAATTTAAAGTTGTTAATATTGTTTGATTTCAACTAATATCTGCTTGAAATCATTGTAAAATGTAGCAATTACTTTTAACATGTTGTGTGTGTGTGTTTGTGTGTGTGTGTGTTTATACTAGTGCATGCATGTTACCCTGGATGTGTAGAGGTCAGAAGAATTTTGGGAATCAATTCTCACCTTCCACCGTGAGGTACAGGGATCTAAATGCAGGTCATAAATATTTGTGGCAAGAGATTTTACTCACTGCCCCAGTAACTAGTTTTTATATGAGAAAGTAAGGCTGGGGATGGGGCTCAGCAGGGGAAGATGTACCTATATGCATAAGGCTTTTTGACAAAATTACCAACACCAAATGAAAAAAAGTGGGGCTGGGGGAGAAAGCATATTTTAGCAAACAATGACCTGGATGTACTGTAATACTCAGAGATAAAATTTGTCCTAGAAATAAATATGAATAAATCTAAAACAGACATCAGAATATTTATTTATGTTTATGTAAATATATATAGGTAATGTTATGAGACTTTCAATAGTCATATTCATATATCATTTCATCTGTTGCTTTTCCAATAACAGTCAGTGTATTGATGTTCCTATTTTAATAAATAATTTATGATAGTATGCTTTTGGTGACTGCATGATATTTCATCATGAAGTATGTCATTATTTTCCAGTTATAATTTTGAATACATAATTTTTTACTGGAATTTTACTTTCTTATTCTATAATGTGGTGAATCTTCTAGTAGTTAAATTTATGTCTATACATCTGACTGTTTAATCACAATTCATGAGTTGCTAGAATTATTTTGTTTATTGTACATTGCCAACTGATTTTCAAAAACATTGTACTTATCTATACCACAAATAACTCTTTATGAACAAGACTATCTCATAAGGGGAATAATGTAAAGTTGACTTTTTGGTGCAGAATGATTTACTAGAGATCATATATGCATTCTATTTATGCTCAGAATCTTCCAGCTTGGACATTCTTCTTTGGTTTGCCATTAATGAAATCAAATCTTGTCATTCAAAATTTCCTTCTAAAATTTTACTTCTAAAAAATTGTAAAGTTGCTTTATTGCTTGTTTTTTTATTTTTATTTGGGAATTTCATGTGATATATTTTGATCATATTCATCTCTCATTCCCAACTCCTTTCAAATCCAGCTCCCACCGTGGTCTTGGTTTAAGTTGATACATGGTAAGTATACATGTTTATGGGACAGTGTTATATTTCAATACATTTGTGAAATGTATCTGGTTAAACGAGGGTATTTGAGTGATCCATCTCTACAAAAGTTATTATTTTTTGTTGTTGTGGGCATTCAAATTCTTCTCTATAAATTACTGTAGAATATAAGATTAAGTATTGCCAAGCACTTTTTACCAGAACACCAGAAGTAACTTTTCCTAACCCAGTGGTTCTCAACCTTCCTAATGGTGTAGCTTTCAACCTGTGGGTCACACCCTTTTTAGTGACTGTATATCAGACATACTTCTCTCAGATATTTTACATTATTACTTATAACAGTGACAAAATTATAGTTATGATGCAGCAATAAAATAGTTTTATGGTTGTAGTCACCCCAACATGAAGTACTGCTTTAAAGTGTTATAAGTCAAAGTGAATGAACTAGATACCTGTGCTTTGAAAGTCTTGGCAATTATATATATATATATTAAATAATGTTTTATTCATTATTTTAGAAATTCATACAATAATTTTTGATCATATTCATTCTCTCCTCCCATTCTCCCCAGGTCCTCCACAATCTTCCAACTGTATAATTTCATATTCTCTCTCTCTCTCTCTCTCCCTCATTTTTTCTATATGAAAACAAACAAATAGCAACAACACAAACCCATGGAACTTGTTGTAATGAAGGCTGCTTGTTGGTTCCCAGCTCTCTGGCCAGCTTAGACCTGAAATAATTACATAGAAACTGTATTAATTGAATCACTGTTTGGCCCATTAGCTCTAACTTCTTATTGGCTAACTCTTACATCTTAATTTAACCCATCTCCATTAATCTGTGTATTGCCATGTAGTAGTGGCTTACTGGCAAAGTTTCAGCATGTCTGCCTCTAGTGGCTCCATGGTGTCTCTCTCTCTGCTTTCCTTCTCCCAGCATTCAATCCAGTTTTCTCTACCTACCTTAGGTCTGCCCTAACAACAGGCCAAGGTAGTTTCTCTATTCATTAACCAATAAAAGCAACACATAGAGAGAAGGACCTCCCACACCATTTCCCCTTTTCTGTTTAAACAAAAAGGAAGACTTTAACTTTAACATATTAAAATTATATATAACAAAACAGTTATCAAGCAAGAATTACAGTTACAGTATTTATATCCACTTTATCTTTTATCATAACTAAGAAAAAATATATCTATTCTTCTACCCCATCAAGAACTCCAGAAGGCTATATTACTTAAGTAAACAGGAAATGCATTGTAAGCAACTTCCAAAATTCTAGAAATGACAGACATCTTGCTGCCTGGACAGTCACCCAAAATTATTCTATACCATTGGGGCATCCATCTTCAGTCTACAGACTCATAGTATCTAGCAGACTTTTCCATGAAGCAGGAAATTTCAAAGACAATTCCACTTATATTGGCAATTTGTCATTCATTTTCTTCTGTGTCTTGCAGAATGTCTAAGAGACTCTTTTATGAAACAGGATACCTGAAGAATCGTTTCACCTATAGGCAAGTTCAGCTGTCATTTCTCTGCAGGTCCTGCATGTCCAGTTAAGGAGTCCAGGCAAGAGCACTTTCTTGCACAAATGGCTAACCAACTCCATAAGGAGCCTCTTCGATGCCTTTCTTCCTACAGAAGTAGCTTGTGCTGCCAGGAGCAGATATGTCTTACTGTCATGAAATGTTTTTGTTCTTAAACCTTTTAAATGCCATATTATAAAGGTCTCTAAAACATTTGAAGAATACCTAACTGAAATTTACCATTGCAAATTATTCATTTCTATAGCATATTCCCCTTTAAATGCATAAAAGCATTTATAAACAATATTTGGGAATATGGGCTATTCTACTATTTGTCCAAACTACTTCCTGTTGTTTGGGGCAGTGTTAATCAGATCTTTCATGGTATATCCTGTGTGTTAAGTTCATCTCATTCAGCAGCTGGGTGAAATAATTTTGGGGGGTTTTCACAGCAACCTTTCATGGGGGTGTGATCTATCAAACCATATTAGTTTGGAAGCAATGCACAGTTTCTCATCCTCTGTGGAAACAAGAGAAGAACCTCTTTTCCAAAGCAACGTATTCTTATACCCAAATTTGGAAGTCATAATACCTTTATAATATACATGCTGGTTTAGCTTAGCAGCCCTTATAATGAAATGTCTCTCTGTACTTACCTCATTCACAGTCAAAAATTTCAAAGATAACACAATAATATACATAATCTAGACTTTCTGTGTATAGTCCATCTTTACGTGACTTTTTTTTACTCTTTTTAATTTATGACTATCTGTATTCTGTCTCTTTAAAGACTTTACCTTTTTTAAAACAATTTATTTTTTTATAAATATCTATATTATTTTTCTTCTCTTTTCCAAGCCTATACACATTTATCCAACACTGTGACCCATGTATAGGTCTGTTTTATCAGGATTTGTCTTTATTGCATATCTGTAATTATTTTCTGACCAGAAGCACTTCTTAAAATGCTAAGCACTTTAGAATCTAAACTGCGACATTACTAGAGTACATATGATACTGCCTGCTCTACATGATAATTCCAGCATGGCAGAGCTGCTCACTGCTTCCAAGAGCCACAAACACTGCCCCACTTCTAGGCACACAGCCAGTCCATGCCATCAATAAGTAAGCTGTATCAGTCTGCTCACAAACCCCACTCAGATGCTCGGTAGTCAGACCTCCTGCCTGAAAGAGTCAGAGGTCACACTGGCAGGATGGTCCAGAAAGCTGGCATTTTAAAAATGTAGCTTTTTTCCTGCTACAGCTGAATCAGGAAAACCTTTCTTAAATGAGCTAACAGCAAACAGAAAAAAGCTATATTAAACTCTGTATTTTTGTGTCTAGAATTCCTTTCCAAGTCCTCTCAGGTTTTATGTGGATCTAGACAGCCACATTGGCATTAATCTGTTGTAAGGAGGCTGCTTGTTCTTACCCACCACCCGGCTAGCTTAGATGGAAAATAATCACATAGAAACTGTATTAATTAAATCACCACTTGGCCCTTTGGTTCTAGTTTCTTATTGGCTAACTTACATGTTAATTTAACCCATCTCCATTAATATGTGTATTGCCACGTGGTAGTGGCTTACTGGCAAAGTTTCAGCATGTCTGACTCTGGCATGCTATGTCTCTCTCTATGCCTTCCTTCTCCCAGCATTCAGTTTAGTTCTCTATGCCTTCTTTCTCCCAGCATTCAGTCCAGTTCTCTTTGCCTACCTAAGTTCTGCCCTAACAACAGGCCATGGCAGTTTCTTTATTCATTAACCAAAAAAAATCAACACATAGACAGAAGGACCTTCCACACCAGGAGCTCAGTTTGTGTTGGCAACCTACTACTGATTTGTGACCATCCTGGAATGTGGTTGATATGTTAGCTATTATTCCATTGAAGAAAACTCACTTCCCATCATTGTGTGGCAAATAAATACCATAGCTACTTGTCTAAAGATGGCATTTTATGTCCCCATACTTTCATCCATGCTGGTATATTGTCTGTCTTGAATTTGAGCAGATTTTGTGCATACTTTCCTAGTCTCTCTAGTTTGTATGCACATTTTTCCAGTTAAGTCTAGAAATCAGTGTACTTGAAGTCATCCACCACTTCTGACTCTTAAAATCTTTCTACCTCATTTCCTACATATGACCTAAGTCTTAATGGGAAATGTTTGATAAAAAAAAATCTCATTTAGCATTGAGTACTCCAAAGTCTATAATTCTCCAAACATTGACAAGTTGTGGATCTCTGTGTCTATTAACATTTACAGCAAGAATAAAATTCCATAATGAAGGTTGAGCAATGCATTGATCTATGGACATAGCAAATATTTATCTTTAAAAATAAACTTTACTCATTTTATTTTTCTCTGGTATGTTAGTTCAACTGTGCAAATGCGTAATGCCTTTTAACGATTACCAATACTGGTTATTTGTTTACTTGGGTTTTTTGAATAAGTTTTTCCAATTTTTCATTTTAAATTTGTTCTTCTTCATTCTTGTTTTGCTATAAAAGTCACAGTTAGATATTGTTATAGGATACCAATCAATAGCTGTGGACTCTTATTGCCCAGAAAGAAGGGATGAAGAAATGTTCCAGGTATAAGTTTCATCATCTTTCTTCATCTAAATCCTTCAGCACATCCTGACAACATCTGGAGAAGTTTGAATTTCATTTCTGATTTTTATCACAAATTTTAAACAATTCAGCCAAGGAAGTAATGGAATACCATTGGCAAGACAAGGAGAAGAAGAGAAATCTTGTTGGTGTCATCATTTAAGGGCACTGTTTAGTCTCTCAGGCCGAATAGGCAGCTAGATTTTAATTTAACCTTTGGATGTTATCAATAAGAAATAAACACCCTGATTTTGTTCAATTATATTGATTTTCTGGTGTATTGGATGCCTTACATGTAATACTTGATTGATATTAGAATAAGAATTATTGTGCTACTGCTGACATTAGGTGATGAACCTTCAAATAGGCAATCACTGTTATATGCCAGCTGGGTATGAATGATTTTGGTGGAAATAAACAGAAGATTAATTTATTCCAGTTCTGTGACATTTGACTTGAACCAAGTTAAAGTGGTGAGAAGAAGGTAGTGGGGAGGACATGAGAGGAGTTGAAAAGTGAAGAGGGGTAGAAAGAATGTCAACACAGTACTCATGTATAAAAGTTTCAAAAAATTAAATTTAAAAGTGTCTCTCAAAAATATTAACAGAATCTTGACTGGCAATGGGACAAAAAAAAAAAAACAATCACAGTTACCAGTTCTTTGGTGGCAAAGAAGGAATAGGATATTTGCGATCAAAAGAGGGGATCTATTTGTTTGAAAATTTATGCCTTACTACCTTCCTTTTACTGACTAAATTCTAAGAAATATATAATATTTAACAGTTAGGCATAGTTATTTCTAAATAATAGTTTAACTTTTAAACAATTACATTAGATAATCGTATTATTACTAGATGACTTAGAAAGATTAGATAAGCTGAAAAGAAAAATAAATTTCTTACTGTATGTGTTCTCAGAATTACAAATTATCTTTCTATTAGTACTTACATATGTATTAATATTTACTCATTTATTAAATACCTACTAGAAATCAGTGGTTCTCTGAAACACAGACTTACTGCACAGAGCAGATCAAGAGGTGTCCAGACCCACAGCTGGACAGCCCAGTATCTAGCCCTAAACCCTGGGGTAAAACCCCAGGCCCCACCTACACACACCTCAGCTGCACTAGCCTGCCTGCGGGAAGGCTTCCTATAGGCAGGCTGCTCCAAAATCCCCCATTGGATCCTTGCAGTCTGTAAGTCCAACTCCACCCCAAGCCCACCCATTCCCCATGACCTCAGTGTCTCCACAAGAAACAAACTGTGACTGCACAGAGTGGACTAAGAGGTGAGGGAGCATCCCTAAAGATGGACAGCTCAGTCTCTAAACCCTAGGCCTGAGGGCAAAACCCTGGGCTCCTCTCCCATCTGCCTCAGGTTTACTAGCTGTTGTGGAAAGTCCTTGTGTGCATGTGTTGCTTTTACTGGTTAATGAATAAAGAATCTGTTTTGGCCATTGGCTTAGAAGCGTAGAGCTAGGCAGGAAAACTGAACTGAATGTTGGGAGAAAGAAAGGGGAGTCAGAGAGACACCATAGAGCCACCAGAGGGGAAAGACAAGGGCAGTCATCTGGAAACTTCCTGGTAAGCCACAGCCACATGCCAATACGCAGGTTAATAGAAATGGGTTAACCAAAGATATAAGAGCTAGCTAGCAATATGCTTAAGAGACTGGGCAAGCAGTGATTTAATTAATACAATTTGTGTGGGGTTATTTTAGGAGTCTGGGTGGCTGGGAACATATAAGCAGCCTCCTACAACAAATGGTGCACCCACGTGGTCGACTATATCCATGTAAAACCTGCGAAAGCCTAGAAAGAAATTCTAGACACACATACACAAAAATAGAGTTTAATACAGCTTCTTGCTCTGTTTTTTGGCAGCATGCCATAGGTCCTTCAAGGAAGGTCTTCCTAATTCAGCAGTAGCAAAAAAAAAAAAACCCAAAGACCAAAACAAAACAAACAAACAAAAACAACCAACCAAACAAAAACCCACATTTTTAAAAGTGCAACTTCTTGGTTCATGCTGCGAGCACAAACTCTGATTCTTTTGGGAGGTGCAGCTATGGAGCATTTAAATGGCATTTGTGAGCAGCTTGTTACAAACTGCTTAATGGCTCAACATAGATCTGCTGCATACTTGAAACTGGGGTGATGTGCACAGTTTTCAGAGGCAATAAACATGCTTCCACATGTTCAACTGGGCGGAACCAAAAGGCAAAACAGTCTTAATCCCTGTCATGCTGCTGCTTAGCTTTTAAAGAAGGGCTTATTATTTTAAAAAGTGCTCCTGGACAGAAAAGAATTTCAGATACACAATATGACAAATTCAGATATAAAAGACCTCTAAACAAGGCACAGTGTGTTTAGAAAATGTATCTAGGCTTGGGAGAGAGAAGAAAAAGAGTAAAGAGACACTAAATGTAATATAAAAGAGAACAGTCAGTTATAGATTAAAGGAGTAAAGATAATAAAATAAATATTAAACTTGTTTAAAAAAGTAATAGAGTAAAAAGAACAAGCCACATAAAGATGGAATATATACAGGGAGTATGGATTATGTATATTATTGTGTTTTCTTTAAATTATTTGACTGTGAAGAAGCTAAATACAGGGAGGCATTTTATTGTATGGGCTGCTAAGATAAACCAACATAAAGGTAGCTTGATATCAAAATTTGGATCTAAGGATTTGTTTCTTTGGAAAATAAATTCTTCTTTTGTTTCCACAGAGGATGAGAACCTGTGGATTAACTACAGACTAATGTGGTTTGATGGACCAAGAACCCTCCAAAAGTCATCATGAAAATCTCTAAAAGTACTTTGCCCAACAAAAAGCAGGAAGCAGTTTGAAGAGAACTATGCCCATATCCCCAAATATTGTTTATAAATGTTTGTTTACATCTAAAGGGGAATATGTAATAGATATTTGCATTGGTATTAGTATGGATCTTGGTTTATTGATACAAATGTAAGATCAATTCTGTTATACGTATATTTCTGCTCTTGATTAAGGTATTGTGTTTGTGCAACTCAATTAAAAATGTAATGAATAATTAATAAATACAGGTTAATGGATAGTTATCTGTTATAGTCAAGCTTGTAGTCATGTTAATTAGGTTTTCTAGATGTACAGAGATGTAATTCAATTATATAGGCATTCTTTAAGCCTTTTAAAGACTACGGACTATGACATTTAAAGTGTTTTAAAAACATAGGTCTTTTCATGAGTATGAGACATACCTGCTCCTGGAAGCACCAATCTTCTTCAAGAGAATGATGGGCATTGAAGAGGCTCCTTATGGAGTTTGCTAGCCATTTTGACCAGAAACTACTCTTGCCTGAACTGCTTGACTGGATTTGCAGGACCCACAAAAAATAACTGCTGAACTTGCCTAAAGGTGAAGCGATCCTTTGGGGTTCCTACTTCATGAGTCTGCCAGACATTCTGCAGGACACAGAAGAAACTGATTAACAAGCTGCCAGTATAGGCAAAACTGTCTTTGAAATTAGTCTCCTGCTTCATAAAAATGTCTGCTGGACACAATGGGCCTGTAGGATAAAGGTGGATTCCCCAATGTTACAGAAGAACTTTGGGTGAATGCCCCAGCAACGAGATGTCTCTCTCCATTCTAGAATTTTGGAATTTGCTTACAATGTACTTCCTATTTACTTAGGTAATATTATACCTTCTGGAGTCTTTGATGTAATTAAAGAATAGATAGTTAAAGTTATAGTTTTCCTTAGTTATAATAAAAGATAAAGTACATACAAATATTGTAACTATAATTCTTACTTGATACCTGTTTTGTTATATGCAATTTTACTATGTTAAAGTTAAAACCTTCCTTTTTATTTAAACAAAAAAAGGTGAAATGGTGTGGAAAGTCCTTCTGCATATGTATTGATTTTATTGGATAATGAATAGAGCTGATTTCAGCCAATGGCTTAATAGAATATATCCAGGATGGAAAAGAGAGTAGGCAAAAATGTAGGGAAGCCATGGAACCACCAGAGGAGAAAGACTCCAGCTGGCAATGGGAACCTTGCAGGTTCATCACGAGCCTCATGATAAAATGTAAAATAATAGAAATGGGTTAATTTAAGAGAGGAGTGAGTTAAAAATATGTATAAGCTAATAGGCCAAGAAATGGTGTAATTAATTCAGTTTCTCTGTGGTCCTATGTTTCTGGGCACCTGGGAATGAACAAACATCCTCTTACTAGAGCTAGCCTGTCAATTTACAAGCCTTCTACAGGCAGGCTGTTCCAACACCCCCATCACACCTTGTAATCTACAAGTTCCACTCTGATCCCAAACCTACTGAGCGAATTCTGGAAATGGAAAATTTGGGTAAACAAACAGGAGCTAAAGATGCAAACATAATCAACAGAATACAAGAGATGGAAAACAGAATCTCAAGAGTTGAAGTTACAATAGAGGAAATAGTTTTGTTGGTCAAAGAAAATGTTAAATCCAAAAAAATCCCTTAACATAAAACATCCTGGAAATCTGGGACACCATGAAAAGACCAAACTAAGAATAATAGGTATAGAAGGCCAAGAACTCCAGTTTAAAGGCAAAGAAAATATATTCAATACAATCATAGAAGAATTTTTTTCTGACCAATAGAAAGGTATACCCCTATGAAGGTACAAAAAGCTTACAGAACTCCAAATAGACTGAACAATAAAAATATCTCTATCATATAACAATGACAAACTACACATCAAAATACAAATAATCCAATTAAAAATGGGGTACAGATATAAACAGGGAATTCTCAACAGAAGAATCTCAAAAGTTGAGTGACACTTAATGAATTGCTCAACATCCTTAACCATGAGGGAAATGCAAATCAAGATGAATCTGAGATACCATCTTATACTAGTCTGAATGATTAAGATAAAAAACACTGATGTTAGCAAATGTTGGAGAGGATGCAGACTAAGGGGAACAATCACATTCAAACCACAATATCCCTACTAAGCTATGCATTAATTCTTGGATTATTTGTTTGATGCTTGAAGAGTTTTATTTTGTCTGTTTCTGGAGTCCTGATTTTAAAGCATAATTACAACTATTATGTCTACTGAAAGATTTTCATTATTTTGAAAAGATTCCCTTTATCACCATCAGCAGTACCTTTTTTATTATTATTCTTATTGAGCTCTGCATTTTTCTCTGATCCCGTTCCTACTTCTCCCATCCCCTGCAACCCTCTTCCAAGGTCTCATGCTCTCAATTTACTCAATAGATCTTGTCTTTTTCTACTTCCCATGTAGATTATATCTATGTATGTCTCTTTTAGGCTCCTCATTGTTGTCTACATTCTCTGGGATTGTTATT
>PVIU01015991.1:0-46533 GCA_004026605.1 Ondatra zibethicus
TCATAGCTAGTCAATATGCCTAAGCATGCTAGCAGTCTTCTCTGGGCATTTTCTGCCTTTGCCTTTTGAGTCTGGAAACACAGGTGGGCTTCCATGGTCACCCTACATTTATATGGCTTTCTGGGGACTTAAACTATGGTCGTCATGCTTGCAAAACAAGGGCTTAACTCTCAAGCCATCTCCCCATTCCTCACCCTCTGGATCTTTGGAGCCTCAATCTGACATCTTCTATGCCATGTAAATCTGTGATAATTTTAGTTTGTTATCCCTTTCTCTTGTTAATTGCTTTTCATTATAGGAATGTTGTGCATGGCCCTTTATGATGGGCAGAAAGGAGATCACCTGCTTTTCTACCCCAACAATAACAATGAAAATAAGTAAACGCCTGTTAAATGTAAATCCATTTGAAAATTTCCAAATGTAGTGTAATTGAAAGTAACTAGACCAAAATCATGCTTAAGGTATAATGCTAGTGTATGTGGTCCAAATGCAAGTAAAATTAGCATGTTTCTGAGTGAGGACAGTGGTTTCCTTTGGGGAGGAGAGAATGGCTGATAAACTGGAGGGGGCTTATGCTGTGGGTTTCCTGGGTAGTGATGAGCCCCGAGTGGTACTTACGCAGGGGACTTCACTTTGTGATAGCTCCTAGGGCCATATGTGTCTGCCGTCTGTACTTTTCTGTACTATATAATATAACACTTGAAAGGTTTTTAAGAATCCATTGAAGTTAAAAGAAAAGTCCACTCTAATATCTTCCCTTTCTTTGTGCATTTTAAACCCCAGAGAGTATGACAGACTCAAAAGCTATAGAGAAGTTCAGGAAAGGTTGAGTGCAAGAAACAAGACAAGACAAAGAAATAAACAACAATACCACCTCAGAAGAGAGATAGTTCTAGGCAGACCCAAAGAAGTTTGGCTTGGGTTTATCAGGTCCAGAAAGGAGGTCCTGAAGTCAGAAGTCCTGAGCGACTATGTTCTGAGACTGTCCCCTTCTTTCCTGCCCCCATCCTCATGAAGTCTTGTAGGAAGTGGTTTCAGTCCAGTGGCTCAGACTCCTGTTACTCTATAGACTGGAGAGGTCAGTAAACTATGCTTCACGCACTATTGTTTTTCCAGCCTTGGTAGAAGGTAGTATCACTAAAACCTCTGGAATGTCAGTTTTCATGAAATAGACAGAGTCTCAGCCCCTCCAACCTGAATGAAAGAATTCCAGCCCCCACATAGTTTTATCTTCCTTGAAGTCTTTATGCATCTCTGCCTCCTAGCAACTTCTTCCTTTATCTTCCCTTCCCTCCTCAGCAGTGAGCTGTGGAGAAGGAAGCTGCTTTGGTAAACCCCATTATCTCCACCAAGAATATACCGTGCGCCTGTGGTATGCTGAGCTCTATGTGAGATGATGGGAAATATAGACCAAGGGAGCTCCTTCCCCATTCCCCTCATCACCTTAAAGTCCACATGGAAACACTGGTTTCTAAGGAATGAAAAACAAGATGCGGGCTAGGGATGGACCACCTGTCATACATCCCTGCTTCCTCTATCAGCGTTCACAGGCGTCCATGAGAATCCAGAACCCTGTGCAGTGCTGAGCTCTGCCTGCGGAGTTTTCTCTAGCCTGTTCTGCCTTGCTCATTTGCTTCTGAAACAGCAGGTGTGATGCTTCTTACTCTTGCACATGCTTGCCGGCAGTAACCTCTGACCTCCTGGAAATTGCTTGACCTTTCTAAAATACACTGTAATTTTAACTTGCTCATATTTTACCATCAAAAGTTAATTAAAATACCACTATTTTAATTAAAATACCATTATTGGCCTGAACAGAATCTTATCGTTTCCCACTCCTCCATTGCTGAGGTGTTGCTGAGGTGGGAGTTCAGCAAGTCCCTTCCTCCAATCTCGACTCTTCATGAGTCTGATGTGCCTCACCAGGCATCTTAGACTGGCGAGTCAGGAGCACAGGCAAGGCCGAAGAGTACCTACCTGTAAGTCACAGACCTGTCGCTACTTCCACAAGGCCAAGGCTATTGCTGCTCATGGCCTCGTTTATATTCTCTTATTCTCCTCTCTTTCTCCCTCAGCCTCCCTTCCGTGCAAGGCTTTGGAAGCATGTTCCATAGGAGCACAGATATCCACATCCCTGCGGCACTCTTCCTGCTGAGTTCTGAACATGTGGACAGGACTCCCAGAAATCATTAAACTCAGGCCAACAAGGCAAAAGAATCCTAGCTATTTGGGAAAGAGTTTTTCAGTTGGTGACTACCATAAATAGCCCATTAGCTTTGTTATCTATAGTAGGAAGGGAGGCAAACACTGTGTAATGTTGTGTGGTTTGGTTGGAAGCTTTGGCTGATGATGATTGTTCTGAACTAAGAAGACGAAGAAGAATTTCCTCTAGAACGCTGGTGCTCACTTTGAGCTGGAATGGCCAAGAAGATCCTAGAAAATGGGAAAATAGTTACAGGCTGTCCTTTTATTCACTATGGATCTTTATGGCATGATGTAGAAAACCTGAACCTTTAAGTCAAGAGAAGACTCTGAGCTGAGGGAAATGCTGGGTCAGTTCTGGGTCCTGGGGGCCAACAGTGTAGCTTGTACCTTAGCGGTTTGGTTTTGTTTTTAAATTGGTCTTCCCAGAAGTGAGCCCTCCTTAAGAGCTTTGGGTAGTACAAAGAAAAGAGATCCTAGGACAGGGTAAATCTCACAGAAGGGTACAGGGAGGGGACAACTGGGGTGTGACTTACACCACCTCCAAGTTTCCTTTGGACAGCCGCTGTTGTCCTGTTGGGAGGCCCAGGAGACTGGCGCATTTCTGCCTACTTCCCGCCTGTCATTCACTGGTTAGAAACTGCCATTTATGGGAGAAAGCTAACTCTCACCAGTGCCCGTACAAGACAGCGTTAGGGACCCGAGCATAGTCCTCTGAGAAAGGGATATGGGGGTCACTTGAAATATCTGGAACTGGAATGTCCCCAAAGGGTCAAAGTCCCAACAGGTACAGTAGAAGCACTTGGCTACATGAGCTATGGTCTGAATGTGTCCCCTATCTCTCAGACTGTTCAGAGATAGGAGCTTTAGGATGGAATTCAGATTAAGTAAGGTCACGGAGGGTGAGTCCTTAATATGGGAGGACTGTTGGTATTACAAGAAGAGGAAGGGACAGCAGAATGTCCCTCTCTGTCCCTTCAGAGGAAGAAAGAAAGACCCATGTAAAAACAAAACCAGAAGGCATCCAGGAAGTGTAACTAGGAACTATAGTTGAATGGCATTTGATCTTGGATTTCCGAGCCTCCAGAACTGTAAGAAATGAGTGTCTGCTATTTAAACCACAATCCATGGCATTTTGTATAACAGTAAATACAGCAGACTGAAAAAGATGCAGTAGCCATCAGCTGCTCTCTCACAGTATCTGTGAGAGAGCTCTGATAAAGCCATCCACATTTACAGGTCCAGAGGCACCCAAGTGGCCACTCCTAATTTGTCCTTCGTTGGCCTTTGCCATTGGTTCAACAGTTGGGTCCACCTGTGGCTCTTTGGATTTTACCTCTTACCTCTTCATCGTAACTTGCTTCAGGAGAATTATCCCTGCTTGACGGCGTGGAGCTGGAGGCCATACCAAGGAGGTATTTAATATAACGCCATTTCTCCCCGTCTCCTCAGGCATCCAACCTGCAAAGGATGAGATAGCAAAGAACCAGCCTATTTCCCACTTCCTGCTCATTCTTCGGTTTGGAGAGGCTGCAATGAAGCAGGAACCATGGAGAGTGCAGGAGTCTGTGACCCAAGGATGTACATTAGGTGACAGTTGCTAGCCTCTACTTAACCCAGCACTGTAGGACAGAGGCTTCTGAAGCCACAGACTGTATTCCATAGCAAAGGGTCAGTGGTTCTAGGGGTCTGGAGTCTAGCTGTTGGCTTCCCAGACATGGCTACCTCTCATTGGCCAGCAGCCTGGAGAGGAAGAGAGAAATCCACTAAGAAGGAGACCTGGAGTCAGTTTTGTCTCCTAATCCATCACTAGAGGACAAGTAGGAATGAGAAGAGTGGAACAGAGGAACTAAATGACTGTCTGGTCCAGGTACACACACCTTGTTAGTTCTGTCAGCCACTCTGGAGCCCCCGGTCTATGTCAAATCCACTTCCTTGGACTAAAAATAATCAGCCCCACACAACAAACGTTAAAGTATTTTTAGCACACCTCAGACGACCAGCCTTCCTGTTAGGGTTCAGCTTTTGTTCTCCGAGTCGACTACAAGAGCAACTGAAACTACCTGGAACTTTCCACCACAAACAGGCCACAGTGAGTGACACCAGGTGACATCTGCCTATGGATGCCAAAGGGACTTTGCACCAGGAGATTAGAATCTCTAACTGCCTTCTGCTTTCAGATGGCAGGAGACCAGGAACAAAGAGAGAATAAAGACTTAGAAATTCAGGGTGAAGAGTTCGGGCATTTTGAGGGTCACTTGTGTGGTTTCCTGAAGAGGGTTCTAGGAACCAGAATGCAGGACTGTTGAAACGTTCACAACGGAAACCAAGGAAGCCTGTGACCTGGCCACACCAGCAGGCGGCTTCCAGGTGGTGAAGACATTTTACCCTGTGATGCCAGGAAGTTGAGGGGGCAGGTGTGTGTGTGGAGAGAAATTAGCCAACTCTCACCCATGGAAGGGAAGTTCAGGGTTGACAGGCTAATTCATTAGAAAACAAAATGTCCCTTCTTTTAAATGCATACACATAGCAGGTGAACCCTAGGAAGCAACTTCCCTTTACCTGGAGAGCAATTCTTTCATGCCAAAGATCTCTCTTTATTACTGGTCTGCCAGGCTTTAGATACCGCTTGCCCTCTTCGTATTTATTATAGTTCTGTAAAAGAAAGAGATTGGAAAAGACAGAGTTGGACTAAGAATACATGTTTTTTTTTGCAGAGTTGTCCATACCACTAGGAGTCAAAAATTTAGGGGAGGAAATGTGTGGGATAAAGAATTGGGAGGAAGAAATCCAAACGTGCCCAAACCAAATAACAATAGTTTGGTGGCAAAGGCATTTTTCTGAGACCCAAGTGAAAGCTACCCAGCTCTTGGGTGCTGTGACTACTTCGTTCAGCCAAATCTGGTAAAATGGTGGAAGCTCAGTCTGAAGAAACAAGCAAGAATCAGGCTCCCGAGAGTAAAGTTCTTGACTTTGGTCTCAACCTCCGACATAATGTAGTTTTTCTGCTCTTGAGAAAAAAGAGGAATGCCTCTTAGCAATGCCAACATCACGCCCCTTCTTCTACGGAAAGCGTAGAGATTGGGCTAGGGGAGCCTACCCAGAGATGGAGTACTGGGATGTGAGGTGATGCTTGTTCCCTAACTGTGCCTGAAACCAGAAAGCTCTTGATAGGGGCTGCAAGGAAGGGGGTACTGGTTTCTAGATGGTTCTTTATATTTGCCCTGCATGTAAGTAACCTTCAAAGCAAGTGCAAATGTGCATGTATGGTGTGTGTGTGTGTGTGTGTGTGTGTGTGTGTGTGTGTGTGTGTTTGGGTGGTGAAACTCAACTACACCTTAACTGCTGAACTGAGATTGTCAAGACCACCAAAAAGGAGGCTGCTACTACCCACATAACTCAGGTGCTGTTTCAATCAGAGTTAGCCCGCCTGGGTTTCAGTTGTTACCAAAACTTTTGGATCCAATCATAAGCCCTGGCAACTAGGTGCAGCCACTCAGCCTCATGGGCCAATTAAAGGGACAAGTAGTGAAAGGTAGAGAAAGGAGATTTATTCAGCATGGTCACATGAAAAGAAGGACAGAGAAAAAGGTCTCATGACAGCCCTCCCCCTCCCCACCCTTGCAATCCATGTTTGGAGGCTCTGTCTTGGACTTTAGGTTTAAACAGAAGACAGGGAGCATCTATAACTAAGCAGTCTGATGTGGTCCCATCCATCATCGTCTCAGCTCCCATCCGTCCTGCAAGTGGTCTGCTAAGTTGTCAGAACTGTGTGAAATCTAGTTCACGCTCTAGATAACACCAGGACACAGGCCTTTCCCTTCCTCCAGCATGAGGTTCAGGAGAAGCTCCAACCCCTTGGGGGTCAGTTATCTTAGCACTCTGATAGCCATGTGGTACCTTTCTTCTTGCTCTGTCGGGTGTCTCTCTTTACTTGTCTTTGTTTTTTGAGACAAGGCCCACGGCTCACTATGCAGACCAGGCTGGCCTTACAGAGATCCACCTCCCTCTGCCTCCCAAGTGCTGGGGCGAAAGGTGTGCACCCCCATACCTGTCCTAGCAGTGTCTTTCTTTAGAATTTTTGCTCCTGCCAGTATGGCTGCACAGTTGCTTTCTGATCATTAACATGGTTGCTTGCCTAGGCTCCATCTCTCTGCTTCTCGGACTCTCAGGAAATGAAGGTCAGAATCAGAGATGAGGTTGCTTTCCATACAAAGGCCAAGGCAAGCCCCAATGCTTGAAGTCACGCTTCCCAGGTGAGTGGGGAAACAGGGACTGTGGAGCAGCTCAGCACGTTCCATTCCTGCCCCTTTTCCGCTAGAGGCCTTTGCTCTGGCCTTGCCTCCACCGTGAGTCTGTGTGTGCAGCAGTGCATGTTCGCCAAACAGATAAAGCATTTGCATAGAATGGCATTTTCACAGTGCTTACTATAAGCAGAGCGAACTCCTCTTCCACGGTGGTTAGGATGGGCTTTCCACAGGTGCGGGAGAGAAGACAGATTGTACAATTCGTAGTGGGGGATAAAAAGCTTGAAGGAAAAGCCCTACATGTAGTAATATTTTGACCTTGAGAAGGGGGGAAAAAGACATATGCTAGTTTGTACACAGAAAACAAACCACTGTGGCGGTTGCATTAGGAGAAACCTTGGTTACTTGCTCCCAAATAAAAGAACAGGATTGTTGATGACTGAGGTTAACATTCTTTTTCTAAAGTGAAAATATCGCATGTAATTAGATTAAAAAAGAGATCTGGGAAGGAAGGGTGACTGGAGTCACAGTGGAATCAACAAAAGCACATTTTGATTTTATTAGCTGGCGATTAGAGGCATCTTTGGCATTGTACTCATGACGCACAGCCGGCAGGATGTTGCTGTAGAAAGTCCTTTGTGGCCGCTGTCTGGACTAATTGAGTGACAACAATAAACAATGGGTGACGGAGTTCGCAGGTCCCTGCAGGGAGCCTGTTGAAGCCTTTCAAAGAGTAACCAGCAGAGCATCATGTCTGAGGAGAGTGAAGAGTCTAGCTGTTTCAATCAAGCAGCCAAGTGCAGTTTTGAAATAGAATCACCACTACTGCTATGGTACCGTCTGGAGCTGCCCCATGGTC
Source organism: Ondatra zibethicus (assembly GCA_004026605.1). Classification (NCBI taxonomy): domain Eukaryota; kingdom Metazoa; phylum Chordata; class Mammalia; order Rodentia; family Cricetidae; genus Ondatra; species Ondatra zibethicus. The sequence goes on from PVIU01015991.1 coordinate 7,309, forward strand.
CACGGGAGGCTCCAGGCTCAGGTTGAGGAAGGACATTCTGAGGAGCGAGGTAAAGACTGTGAGTCAGCCAGACAAGCGAGGGGAGGAAGTAGTTCACACCGGATGTGTTCTGCACGGTGCAGATGCGGAACAGGTGGACAAGGAGAGCATCCTGCATCCCAGCTGCCCATTCCCTCTTCTTCCCTCCTGTGCGGATAAAACAGAACTAGATGAGACAGACAAACCCCAAGAAAGATGGACAAGCCCCGAACTCCAAGGAAGGTATGTGGGAAGGTCGCGGCTGCCCTCGTCCAGTAGCCAGTAGCGAGGGCTTTGTCTTCAGGAAGAGGGCGGACATCACCTTCTTCCTTGTCCTCCTTGCTTTTCCCTCCAGGCTCTTCAGAATAAATTAAGTGTGGAAGCTAGCAGCTCGGCTCTATTTTGGCCCTTGGTGTTTGGGATCAAGGGCTGAGACCAGAAATGCTCACAGGCTGTGATGAGGAGGGAGACAGGACCTTGTCGGGCAGCTTTAGGGATGGAGACTCAAAAATTAACAGTTTTTTTTTTGCATTTAACTAAAAGCTACAAATGTCCCCTGTCCTGCCAGCAGTCTTGTTCTTTCAGAGCCAGGGATGCCATAGGAGGTTGGTTTTCTCATTATCTCTCTCTCTAAATGAACATCCTTCCTGAAATCTGTCCTTGAGGACACAACCACACTGAGAAGAGGTGCCTGGACACTTCATAACTAGCCAGTTTGTCCCTCACCTCATATCTCATCCCAGTTCCCAACATAAAAAACCCTTAGACTAACAGGGACCCACTCCTGACCTCTGGGAACTCAGCCTACTCTTTCAAGCTGCCATCATGAATCTGTAATATAGATCTTTTCTAACTCATGCCCCTGCTCTCTATGGATTTCACTCTCCAGATTCCTAAGTCAAGAGCCAGAAGGCCACTGATCTGGAAGCTTTTTTTTTTGTGTTGGGTGGACCCATTGCATCTTCCCAACTAGGGAACTGTGTTGACCCTGAGAAGTCGGGTGCGATCTGTTGATGTCTTGATTCCATCCTTTTAGCTGAAGATTCTAGCAAGACAGGTGCTTAGGAACCCTTGTAAAAGTGGCTCTTTACATTCTGGAGAGAGCAAAACTGACTCATAGTCTGGTGAGGCTTGCTCACTAGGCCTTGACTAGCCTCCTCTACTAGTGTACCCAGCCCGAGATCAGCTAGTGTCTTTGAAATCTTGCAGGGAAAGAATTACTGACTTTCCTTGCTGCCTTCCTAGGATCTCCAGATGGTGCCCTATAAAAACCACAAGTTAATAAGAGAAAAACAAACAGAAGTTTATTAACATGTGCATTGTGCTAACACATGGAAATACCCAGAGATAAACAAGGCCCCGACATGCCAGCGACAAGAACCTAGACATCTTAGGCTGAAAGAGGCTTCTGGGTGAGAGATGCCAGCTGTGGGAAGATGAGTGGGACAAGGAGGTGAAAAGGGCTGGTCAGTGAGGTTTCTCATGTGCACGGATGTGCGTGATGGCAGTAAAGAGTCCTCCCCTTCCTTGTGCAGGAGAGAGAGCCCTCAAATGAAATTTCCTTTGTAAATGAACTCCTTTGCAAAGGGAAAACACATGCCCTGCATGTAGGCCCTTTCTTGAGACTGCTGATTCTCCTTCACCTATGGCTCAAAATATCCAGACACTAAAGAGGCATTTGGGAAGAGAACCTGCTTGGGAACTTTTCCTGCTGTCACTTCAACATGACTATCAGTGTCTGCTTTCCTGCGCGGGTCTGTTTGATGTTGTTCTCACAGAATACCCAAAGCTGGGGACCATAGAAAGAAAAGTGGCTTCTTCAGCTCATGGCTTTTGAGATTCAAAAACATGTTGCCAGCCTCTCCTTGCCTCTGGTGAGGGCTTCATGTGATAGAAGGGCATCCTGGTGGAAAAAATTTGTGTAATGGTGTCCATATACCAAGATAAGAAGTGAGAGCCGCTTGGGGAAGGGGTAGTCATGTTTCCCTGTTCAAAATAACCAGAGTCCCACAAACACTACATTAATCTCTTCTGAAGGTATCATCCTCAATGACCTCATTTTCATACATGATGTTCCACCTCTTGAAGACTTACCACCTTTTGATATTATTACAAGCAAGCATCCAGCATGAATCCTTAGGAGACAAACCAAACCACAACCTAACTCATGCTGTACACCAAGAAAAACTTCACGGCTCTACCTTTACTGAAAACACGAAGCCCCACCCATTCCTCTGACCCACAGCATAGTGCAGTCAGTCACCTGCCTGGTTGCTCTCCTTCTGTACACTGCCCAGGACAAATAGCCAAAAACCTTTACCTTTGCCTCCAGTTATCACACCCTGATTTTCCTCCCTCTTGGACATATTTCAATCAACTTTCAGTAAATATGCTTACCAGTTGATTTCTGTACTGACTTGGTGTACAACTTGTTGTGCCCAGTTGTCCGTTTAAGGCCCGTATAGATGCTGTTCTGAAGAGAATGTTCTATGTGTGATGAATATCAGCAGGCTTCGAGTGCAGCAGTCTAACCCCAAAAGGTGGGCGGGCTTGGAACATTGAACACTGATGAAAACAAATGATGATTAGCAAACCTTTACTTCTTGCTGTGACCAAATACCAGAGAAAAGGAGACGGGAGGAAGGGAGGGTCTGCTTTAGGGGATACAGTCCATCATGGTAGGAAAGGCACAGTAGCCTCCTGGAGTATTAGTTTAAGATGTGTTACATTTGTTTATGCTGTGAAGTATTTGTTTAATGATACAAAGATGTGTTGCATTCTTTAATGTTGCATCTGTTTAACTCTGTGAAGCTGTGTTACTTTGCCTGTCTAAAATACCTGATTGGTCTAATATAAAGCTGAACGGCCAATAGCAAGGCAGGAGAAAGGATAGGCAGGACTGGCAGGCAGAGAGAATAAGTAGAAGGGAAAATGTGGGAAGAAAAGATCAAGGAGCAAGAAAAGAGAGAAGGAAAAAAGGACTTCAGGGGTTAGCCACACCCAGCTACACAGCCAGCCATGGACTAAGAAGGAAAGAAAAGCTATGCAGAAATAGCGAAAGGTCAAAGCCTGGAGGCAAAAGGTAGATGGGATAATTTAAGTTAAGAAAAACTAGCTAGAAATAAACTGAGCTAAGACTAAGAATTCCTAAGTAATAATAAGTTTCCATGTGTATTTATTTGGGAGCTGGGTGGCAGGCCTCCAAAAGGGTAAAAGAGTTAAAAAAACAAACTACAGGCTGGTGGGCTAGTCTAGCAGGTAAGGGTGTGTGTGTATTGCTAAGCCTGACCACCTATGTGTGATCACCAGGACTTCACGGTGGGAGGACAGAACTGACTCTGCCTTCCACATGTATGCCATAGCGTTCACATGTCCGCAAAGATTTTTGCACAAAATAAAGTAAATGAGTGTTTAGAAATAGAAATGGGAGTTTCTACGGGTCTAATAATTAGCCAAGGTGACTTTATCCTGGAGCTGGTGGGCTCATTACACTATATGATTTGAACTTCCTTATAATAAAAGAAATCTGGACATGGACACACGCGAAAAGCATCATGTGGAGGTTGGCATTTGAACGCAAAGAGCAAAGGATCTACTGGAAGGCAAGAGAGAGGCCAGAAGCCTATTTCTTCCTAGGGCCTTCAAAGGGCGTGAGCAGGTTCATGCCACTCCCTATGTTTGAACTTCTAGACTTATAATGGTGTTATAATAAATGTCTGGTTTTCTAAGCCATTTAGTTAAAGACTCTGTTACGGAAGCCCTGGCAATTGAATACTGTCCCTACCGTGTCACCTCTGCATTCTGTTACTCTCTGAACCAGCATTTGGTAGTCTGTCACCCTTATACCACAAAACAGTGACAGGAGACCCATTTCTGACCTTCAGGAGTTCTGGGCCTTTGCATAATTCTTAGGTAAGTGTGATAGCTCAGTTTTGACTGCTCAGGGTTTGAATCGAAGAAGTCTAAAAATTAAGTCAAGCGTTAGGTGGTGGAAGAACACCAGCATCTGTAATGTGTCAATTGCATGGCTACAGCAATGCAGGCAGGCACAGAGACAGACCACAGCAGGAGGGCCATGGTCTGAACTCTGTGTTTGGTACTGTGCACGCTGGGGTAAGGGATAAAGGGTACCGTGGTAGCCGTAGTCAAGTCCTTTCCTAGAGTGAGGGTGTCTGCAGGGTGTATCAGTTCCGCCCTTCCACCCTGCATTCGCACGCCCATGTATATGTGTGTGTGTGTGGTGTGTGTGTGTGTGTGTGTGTGTTGAGAAGACTGCTTATCTCCTACTTAGCTTTGAACGGATAGACGTGGACTTAAAACTGATACTGGGTTAAAGGAGAAAACACAGGTCCATTTACTTGTGCACAGGTCATTATTCAAGAGTAACTTGTAGAGACAAAGATTTGTAGATCAACCCAACCAAAAGATGTGAGATGAGTTTAAGGCATCAACAGGAAGGGACAAAAGAGGCTTGGGTTTTCCTTGATGCCGGCAGGAATCTGCAATCTGTCTCCTTTCTGAATTTGTGGGAAACTCTTCAGAGGGGAGTTTTGAGCAGGTAGAGCTCTGAAAGATTCTGTTTTACTTAGATAAGGTAAGTTATGGTAAGGTTTTAATTTTAAAATAATATCTAAGCCAAAGTAACTATCCCTTCAATAATATATGTATACATTCACATTACACACACACACACACACACACACACACACATTCCCACACACAAACACCTTAAGTGTCTGGATAGTCATTTTTCTGACGGTTTTGAACACTCTGATTCTGGAGGGCACATTTTGCTGTCTTTGCCCTCCAGGTCTTTTTAAAGCAGCCACAGATGGGGTCAATATTTGCACCATTTACTACAATCATTCAAACCACCCTCTCTCTGTGTCTTCCTTCCCTCACCTCTGCGCTCTCCCCAGACTCTGGGAGGTAGAAGAGCAGCTCCTGTCTGCAGGGCAGCTTCCTCACACTTTCAAAATCCTTGTCTACCTGCAAGATTTTCCAAGGAGTCTCAGAAACAGCAGCAAAGGAGAGCAGACGCTTCAGATAATTCACACTCATGTGTGAGCCTACTTGGGTAAGAGACAGAAATATCTGGGTTCTAACACCACTTGGATACCAACATTTGGGAAACTTGGGGTATAAACTCCTTTGCTATGTCCCCAGTGCAATGTAAAAGTCTTTTTATGCAGTGAGTGGCCCCGCAGATTCTTCACAGTGCACACAGAGATGGTTTTGGACCTTCCAGCTTAAGGGTATTTCTCCTTTCCTCTTCGGGGAAAGCACAGATGGACCACTCCCCAGGGCTCTGCATCCCATCTCAGGCTCAGCTGCAATGTTTGCAGCATTTCCCATAGCCCACACCAGGCCCATCCCATCCTCTGGGGCTGCCTGCTTTAGCAGGGGTTTCACCCACACAGAAAACATTGCTGAGAAGTCTCTCTGTCAAGAAAAGGTGACTTTACTGAAGAATGGCTGAATTTCAGAAGGGGGAAAACATGCCTGGTCAGATGGTGGCCAAGTCCCCCGTGGATGTTTCAGTTCACTTGGTTCACTGCTTCTGCTACTGTCTATCCTGCACTGGGAAGGTGCTTTGCTGACACAGATCCCTTCGCATTGTGAATAGGGCGATTACTAAACAATGAAGCCATTACGCAAGAAGCAAGGGCTGGCTGGAGCCAACAAATCTGTACTCTAGGTTTACAGAGCTATAATTATCCAAAGTTTTAAAACACAATGATGTCTGCTGAAAAGGAACATCTGGGAAGGAACCAAGCCATCCCCATTAGAGGCACCGTGTGCATCCCCACAGATTGTATGACTCCAAGTTAATGGGGTGGCGATTTTTTTCAGATGTCACTCAAGCTAACAAATGTGCCGAAAGGTTTAAGCAGAACAAATGTGCAGAGGGGAAAATTCCAGATCAAGGGAAGATTTATAAGATCAACTAGAACTTGGCCGCAGAAAGCATTCCAGGCGGCTGTGATGAACAGTCACAAAAAGAAAGCAACGCTTTATGGGGAGTTTTCCCATATGAAAATGAAAGCTTTTTCCAGTTGTCATTTTATTTCAAAATAAACTTTTTTAACCTCCAGAGCACCCTGTGTGAAAGAGTAGGGCAGGACGGGGTGGTGTCCCATGGAACTCAGGACTAGAGGACAGGGCTAGTGCTGGGCACATCTGGGCACATCAGTAGTTCTGGGAGATTGGAGTCTTTATATATAGATTTGGTCCTGGTGGCACCATTGCACCTTGCTTTGAGGATGGAAGTTAACACGTGCTCTCTTCCATAACGATCTTTCTTAAAACAAGATACAGGTCACATGCTTAGGGCTAGGCTATCCTCAAACTCAAAGTCTTCCTGCCTCAGTTTCCCAGGTGCTGTAATCACAGACATGAATGAGACTTAGGAGACGATCGTTGTAGAGGAGCAAGTCTCGTGGGAGTAGGAGTCGAGGGGCAGCAGGGAGGGAAAGTCTTCCTTCCCATCTCCCAGGGCACTGGGGCAGTGTCACCAACGAGGTTGACATGCACTTGAAGCAGAAGCCTGGCACCATTTTGGTCATCCTGGGTTGCACAGCGGGACCAGCAGTCAGGAATGTGTTTCCTGCTTTCCTCTAGCCGCCTTGTCTATAGTCGTTGCCACAGTCCATTCTTCTGTGACACCCCTTCCTTGCCTTCACCACCCTGCGAGTCCCTTTTTGGTTGTCTTCTACACATAAACCTCAAAGCAGGTCGAGGGAGCTCATGCTAACTTTCATGAACTTGTTTGCTAAAGAGTGAGCAAGTTTGAGTCAGGTTATCCGCTTCCCCCCGCAGGGGTTTGCATCTTGATTGCTCTCCCAGCAATGTTGCAGCAACGTGAAAGTAAAAGCAATAGTTAGCAGTGGAGCCGCCCTGATGCCGGTTGCACAGCCTGCTCGTCTCTCACCTTTCACGCGACCCTCTGCTCTGCTGTGTTAGACGTGTGCTCATTTCTAACACTACCGGCCATGAGCACATCAGCGCTGCTGCCTGTGGAAGCTTTTGCTAGCAATTCTGAACTTGAGTGCACAGGGTTGTGGGCCAAGTTTTGTTGCTTTGTTCCCTACTTATTTATTTATTTGTATGTGTGTGTGAGAGAGAGAGAGATAGAGAGTGTGTGTTTAGGCACAATGTATCTTGTTTAATTGTGTGTAGAGTGATTCGAAGAAGACAGAAAGAAAAGGACACATAAAGACAGATGTTGAGAGTGGGAATAACACAGATGTAAGCCAAAGAAACTGGAAGTTGAAGAGGGGCAAGCAAAAGTTCTTGTAGTCTTTGAAGGGCTTACGGCTTTGTTTACACCTTTGGGGTTTTGTTTCCCTCTAGAACTTGAAGGGGGGATGATTTCTTGTATTTTTAAACTGTTTATTGTAACTTGCTAAGGGATACTGACAATTTTTTTTTTTAAAAAAAAGACAGTTACAGTGGCTTGTGAAGAGGGTGACAGTTGTGTTTGAAAGAAATTCAAAACACACAATGGGAAAAGCCTCCACTGGTTGGCTTGGAGACATTGTTGGTAGGGGTGTGGACATGAAGGAGCCTGTGGAAAGGGCCCCCCAAAAAGTGGGGAGAACTGTAGGTAAGTCTTTCGTCACCTTAGAGAGCACACACTGTCATGACCTGAATGTTGAGAGAAATATGAATGCTAAAGGCATTTCCGGTGAGAACGAGAAGTTATGAATGTGTTTCTTGACCCTGGGTCAGCGAAATGGCTCAGTGGGTAAAAATGCTTGCTGTACAGGCATGGTGACCTGAGTTTGAACCAGAACCCATGGTGGAAGGAGAGAACGGACCCCCAAAAGTTTCTACTGACCTTCCACTGCCCCCAGGCACATCTCATACACACGCAGGCACTCATGCACGCACACACATTCACACACACACACACGCACATATACTCATGTGTGCACTCCCATGCACACATACATTCACATATGCTAATAATAATAGTAGTCGATAAAATTGAAACTGAAAATCCATTTTTGTTGTAAGCATCAGGAATTTGGCTGAATTTATTCTGCTGTTGGTGAAAAAAGAACTTATGACAATGAAGTTGGATGTTGAATGTATGAGACTTTCAAACAAGGCATGGGAAGTGTTACCTGATTTCCCTTTATAGTAAAATGTTAGAGGAAAGGTAAGTAGAGCAAGAAAGTATCAAGCAAAAATGAACTAGTTAGTTCTTAATAATTATGAAAATTCTCACCAAAACACAAAAAAGCAAAAATATGAAAAAACATGTGTAGCCTATGCCTGCCTCTAACTTAATATGTAGCAAAGGATGGCCTTGAACTTCTGAACTTCCTGTCTCTCCCTTCCAAGCACCAGTATTATAGGCATGAACCTGTAGGTTATGAGGTGCTGGGGATCCAGCTCAGTTTGCCAGGCAAACTCTTTACCAACTGATATACATCCTCATGCCAAAAATGTATGCTTTACTAGAGAGAACACAAGGCTTGGGTTGGATAATTTTTCCTATAGAGATAAGTAAATGAGTATATCTTGAGGATCCAAACAATCTTTTCAGTAGAAACCAGAAACACAAGTGGGTTTATCCTAGACCGATATGTATATCTTTCTGTCTACTCACTTGTACTCCCTGTGAAGTGCATGGAAGATCAATAAGCTTTTTAAGAATGTGATATCTGCAGATAAAGTGACAACCTGATGTAAATAATTCAATGACGAGCTATGGAATTCATGGAATTAATAATATTTACATGTGATTTTGGTCTTACAATTGATGTTAGATTGTGGCCGGACATTAGGGTTGAGTTAAGAGTCTTGACAAGGCATGAATATACAGTACATGAGGGGAAAGTGTGAATTGGGAGGTTAGAGAATGTATTAGAATTGATATGTATTATCCATCTCCTCTAGTTATGTTCAAGACTCCATGCCAGGTGCTTATGTTTTAAAAATGGGTCTTTACAAATATAACCAAGGTATGACAAAGTCATGCTGAATTGTGACGAGCCCTCAAGCCAACGAGCATCCTGTATGAAAGAAGGGCTTGGGAGCTAACTAAGAAAGGCACAGGTGTGAAGATGGAAGCAAAACCAACAGGATATCAAGGCTCTCTGGGAGCCACCGGAAGTGAGGAAGACAATTGTGTGTCTGGAGGGACATGAACCTGCGGTCACCTCAATTTCAGGTTTTCGGCCTTCAAAACTTAGAAAGTAAATCCCAGTTCTCTAAAATATATTAAAAAGTGTGTGTGTGGGGGGGGAGGTGACCAAAGTATGATGATATACATGTACAGAAGTGTCACAATAAACCCATTATTTTACAGGCTAACTAAAAGCATTAACTTTTAAAATGTTTACGTGTTACTAATTTGTAGACTGGACCATTTTCTCAGGTCTTTTTCTATACACATTTCTCCTTGCTTATCGTCAGGTTACTATTCAATTACAGGAAACTCTCTTTGTGTCCTCTACTAAAGGAAGATCAGAGCAGCCTGGAAAGTTGGAGAGGTATTTGAAGGTCTGTAGTGGTGTAAGACTGTTTTTCACTCCTCCTTCTGACGTGAGATCTCTGGCCCAGGATTTGGAGTGCCAATTAAAAACAAACAAAACAAAACAAAAAACAGTGCTGTGCATGTGCACACACACACACACCCCACCACCACCAACAACAACAATAAAATAAGAAGTATCTAGGGCAATTACAACCTCGCTTCTATAACTAATTATACAAATGTAGCTTATTTTTGAGACTCCCTTCTACTACCTACCAATTCTGTATCCCCTTTGCCTCCAGTAAAAGCCTAAGCTGGTGACCGTTTTTACACGGTGGCATGAGGCAAGTCTTCCTTCCCTGAGGGCCTGAGGCACTGATGGGCCTGAGAAGCTTGGGTATTAGTTTTTCATTGTCTTTAATCACACTGCCTGATAACATTAAAAAGCACTGTAAAGAATGTTTTGTATCCAGGCACACTTGGTCTTACCTCTGTTGTGAATTAGGAATCCAGTATTAGATCAGTCACTCTAGACAGCACAATAGCTCCTTTGCCTATTGCTTCAGAAGCATGAGGAGTCCTAAGTAGCTAGGTGACCAACCATCTTAACTTCCAATTCGATGCAATGGCAGTTTTGTCTCCTGGTGCCAGTATTTGTCCCTCTGAAATGGAGATTTCTGAGCCAGTACAGCATAACTCATGGGAACAGAAAGCGAAATTTGCTAGTGGGTCCCTAACTGTATACACCACCCTTGATTCCTAGGCCCATGAATGGTTCCCATGGGAGAAACAGCGCTGCATGCTGAATGCTGATTGAGAGCATATGCAGCCTTCTGGAGAAACTAACTGTAGCTCTACAAGGTATTGCTGTCTTGCTGGGGCTGTATCGGAGCCTTTCAAAGGTCATTCCAACTTCGCATTAAGCCACCTGCTTCAGGATAGTGGACAGAGAGGTAACATCATGAAACCCATAAACATGTGTTCATTGATGAGCCTCTTTGATCAGAAACAGTGGTGTGTAGAACAAATATTATTAGGAGATCTAAAGCATTTTATAAGTCCACTGGTGTCCGTTTTAGCAGAAGGATTCTCCATACTTGGGAGTTTGCCAAAGATTAAGAAAACAAAACCAAAACCACAAACAAAAAAATGAAAAAAAAACATTGTCTTCCACTGACACCTCAAATATCCTGAGACCTGCTACCACACAGCCCAAGTGACTGAGCAGCTTGCCTAGTAGCCAATAACTTCTTCACAACCTTTGCTTGTTCAGAGGACCCTTCAAAACCAGAAGCCTTCCGGTTCACTCAGTAGATTGGAGTAAAACACTATCATAAGACGTGTGTTACTGTCAACATTCAAAGATGCTTAGTAGGGTCCTTTCTTGGTCATAGGAAGGGGTCACACACAGCATCCTTTATCTTTAGAAAAAGATATATGAACTGAATCCCTAGGAATTTCACTGACATAGGAGGTCTCCAAATTTTTATCAGTTTTGCTTCTGTCTATCGACAGAATCTTTAGAATAAACCTAAAGGAGCTGGTTAGCTGGGGATTTTGTTGTTGTTGTTTTCTGGATCACTGGCTCCAATCAGAACATTTTCACCAATGCCATGGAGTAGTGCGATATCCTTGGGAGGAAATAGACCATTGAGATCCCTATGAAACAACTTATGAAATAGTGCTGGCGAGCTGCACGCCTCAGAGGCAAGACAGCAAAGGTGTATTGCCAGCTGCTTCTGGTGGTCCTTACTGATAGACAGGAAGAAAAGTGGATCAGTCTAACTGATTGCTGCATGCTCGAGACAAGACGTGCTCATTTGTTCAAGCAAGGGAGCCACATCAGGTGCACAGCAGCTGCAATGGCAGTCACCACGTGGTTATGCTTTTGGTAATCCAGTGTCGTTCTCCTGGATCCAGCTGTCTTCTGCATGGCGTCAGCAGGCAAGGTGAGTGGGAATCTGGTGGAAATCATCACCCCGTCGTTCACAAAGTTCCAGATGTTAGCACTAATCCCCGAAACCCCCACCCAGATGTGATCTTGCTTTTGTTTTATTTTCCAAGGCTGGGGAAGTTCTGGTGGTTTTCTCTTGATCTTCCTCATTGTATTGGGCCACATTTTAAGATTAGTGAGTCGGGGGGAGAGGGGGGGAGGAGTTCTGCCAGCTGCTGAATATGTCTATTCCAATTATGCATTTTAGACCTCTGGAAATAATCACAGGGTGGGTCCAGAGAACCACTGAGCCATTGTGAGACAGAACTGAAAGAAACACTATTAACTAATCCATAAGTTACTTCCATAATCCCCTATTCCAACTAGTTTCCCTGGATTCAGATTCAATTCATAGCCGGTGTCCAGAAGTATCCAAAAGATCTGATTATTTTATTTTTTTTCAATGTACACTTAACCCTAGTAGAAGGTTAGCTGTCCCTTTGGGGAAGGCTAGGAGAAAGATTAACATCATAAATCTCTGGCAGTGTTCCAGGGTCTTTCCTCAAGAGGACCAGCTTCTCCATCACTGGGAGGGCTCTGAATCTGTAAACTGGATTGATTCTGGGAACCAATTGAGAGGCCATGACTCTTGCTTTAGCTCAGCTTTTATATTGTAAGTTTTATAATTCAACTTGGACTCTGAGTTGGGAATGAGTAGGGTGAGCATGATAATCCCTTTAACCCAGCAATCTTCCTTAACCTTAAATCTTTCAAAGGGTAATTCTTTGGCAATGTTATATATGCATATAGCTGAGTTTGGGGTGTTTCCACTCCCTCCCCATTACCCTCTCCACTCCCTCTTTTTCCTGCTGAGATCTCCTTTGTCCCAACCACCAATCTCCTCCTATTTTGATGCATATCCTTTTCGTTTTGTATTTACTGAGTTTAATTATGGCTGTGTGCATGAGCATGGGTGGGGGCTTATTTGCAGGAATGCAGACAACTTATCAATGACTACATCCCTGAAGAAAAGGCTGCCCCTACCCTCAGCACCCACTAAGGGCCCAGAATCCTCCATGGAAAGGTAGGGTCTCATAAGCCCCTCTCCCAAGCATGATGCAACAATGTTGTGTCCAATCTCATGCAGATAACCACAGCTGCAGTGAGTTCGTGTATGCATTAGCTATGTCCTGTGCAGAAGACACTATTTCACAGTGAGTTCATGTATGCATTAGCCATGTTATATGCAGAAAACACTATTTCAGAGATTCTATGTATGCATTAGCTATTTCCTGTGCAGAAGACACTTTTTCACAGTGAGTTAATGAATGCATTAGCCATGCCATGTGCAGAAAATACTGTTTTATAGTGAGTTCATGTATGCATTACTCATGTCCTGTGCAGAAGACACTATTTCACAGTGAGTTCATGTATGCATTAGCCATGTTATATGCAGAAAACACTATTTCAGAGATTCTATGTATGCATTAGCTATTTCCTGTGCAGAAGACACTATTTCACAGTGAGTTAATGAATGCATTAGCCATGCCATGTGCAGAAAATACTGTTTTATAGTGAGTTCATGTATGCATTACTCATGTCCTGTGCAGAAGACACTATTTCACAATGAGTTCATGTATGCATTAGCCATGTCCTGTGCAGAAGACACTATTTCACAGTGAATTCATGTATGCATAGCCATGTCATGTGCAGAAGACTATTTCACACTAAGTTCATGTATGCATTAGTCATGTCCTGTGCAGAAGACACAATTTCACAGTGAGTTCATGTATGCATTAGCCATGCCATGTGCAGAAGACACAATTTCACAGTGAGTTCATGTATGCATTAGCCATGCCATGTGCAGAAGACACTATTTCACAGTGAATTCATGTATGCATAGCCACGTCATGTGCAGAAGACACAATTTCACAGTGAGTTCATGTATGCATTAGCCATGCCATGTGCAGAAGACACTATTTCACAGCTCTCCCCCTCAGCCTTGGGCTCCTACACTTTTTCTTACATTATGTTACTTGAGCCTTAGCAAGAGGGATATTGACATCCCATTTAGGGATGAGCATTGCACATCACTGCCAGCCTTTTGACCACTGATGTATTTCTAAATTTACTATTGCTACCCCATGCAAAAAAAGCTCCTTCAATGAAGGTTAAAAGCAATGTTCATCCATTGGTATGAACATAGGCATTTTGCAGGAAGTTTGACAGCATGTCCCTTTATCAAAACAGTAACAGATTCTCCGTATTAATCCTTTAGGTTCTTTCATCTATATTAAAGTTAGTTCTGATGGACTCACTGTGGTCCACTCTTTGGTGCACGTTACTAGACCTGCTTGCTAGGAAGGCTCTACCTATCTGATAAGACCAGTAGAAGCTGTGGTTTGGACGTTTCTTGTCTCTCAGAGGCTCCTGCGTCAGAGGGGTAGTCCCCAGTGTGGCCATGTGGAAGGTAGCAAAATCTTTACGAGATAGCACCAGTGGGAAGGCACTGGAAGTGTCCTCTCCGAAAGGATTAATGGGACTCAAGTTAGTTCTTGTGAAAAGATTGAAAATGAAACAAGGCCGTAAGGTTAGAACTATGAAGTTTTACCCGTTCCCATTGAGCCATAGACCATAAGGTTTAAGATCCTGGCTCATTGGCTGACTGGGAGCACTTTGAAGTATGTTCTGCACAGTTTTCTAGACTTTTGCTTGGTACTCCATGACAACAGATCTCCAGCTTCCTGCCGTGATAGCTGATTCATAACACATCTCTCTTCTCTACCTGTTTCTACTTATAATTCCATTTCCCTGTAGCCAGCTCAACTGTGGACTCCCCAGATTCAACACAGACATGTCTCAAAATTCTTAAGTTGGGATCTGTCACCCCTGTACCTCAGTGGGACTGTATTTAGAGATGTAGTCTTTAGACGGGCGATAGGGTAGGCTGAAGTTCAATCTGATGGGTGTGCTCCTAAGGGAGAGATGAGGACACATGGGGCATCCCAGACTGAGACGGTGGGGGGACACAGTCAGGAGGGACCATCTGCAAGGTGCAGAGGGGCATCAGGAGAAAGCCACCCTCTGACACTCTGATCTCAGGTTGAAGCTCCCAGAACCGTGAGAATGCACATTTCTGTTGTTTAATCCACCCAATTCGTGGTGCTTTGTTATATCAGTCTGAGCTAATTAGTCCATTCCTAATAAACTACTTGCCCTTGAATTGGTTCAAGGTCTGCTTCTGGGGATCTCAATCTAATATTCAAAGGTTATTGATTTTTTTCAGTTTTTCCCCTTTCCTAATATATTTAATTATGCTATAAATTCCTTTCTAAGCATGGTTAATGCTCTGACATGTAGCATTTTATAGTATAATGACAAGAATTTGTAGAACAATAGTAAGCTTTAATAGACAATGTCATTGTTTACTTTGAAATAGTTTCTAGATCCCAGTGTAACTTCTCCGAAGTGCAGCTGCAATGTAGAAAGGCTTCGTGTCCAGCTGTATGCCTGCTCCGTAATATATGTCACTTCTGTCCCATGACTGGAATTAGCCCCAAAGGAGCCAGAAGCACAACTCAACATGTTTGCTTATAGCATCCTTGCCTTTACAGGTTTTGCATAGGCTCGACATTTTCTTCACCATCTTACTTACTTTTATTGCTGTGAGAAGACACCATAACCAAGGCAACTATTAAAGAAAGTATTTATTTAGGGCTTACAGCTTCAGAGGGTTAGAGTACAGGACCATCATGGCAGCGGGCATGGCAGCGGGCATGGCAGCGGGCATGGCAGCGGGCATGGCAGTGGGCAGGAAGGCATGGTGCTGGAGCAGTCGCTAAGAGCTCCTCCATCCTGAGACACAGCCATGAGACAGAGATAAAGATACTGTTAATGATATGAGTGTTTCGAAACCTCAAAGCTATCTCCCAGTGACATGCCTCTTCCAACAAGGGCAAACCTCTTAACCCTTCCCAAACAGTTCTACCAAACAGGTCCCAAATCTTTAAATATATGAGCCCATTGTGACCATTTTCATTCAAAAAACCATATTTATCATAGACAATAAGCCTGGAGTAGAATCCCTGGGCTTTCTTACCTTATTGTGAGGTTTTGACCTGCTCTCTGGAGTGGTTTTGTCCATAACTGGTGTCCATATTCTCAGCCTTCTACAGTTTTTAGACAACTCCAAAGTGTGATTTTTTTCAGTTTTTTTCTTTCCAATTATATTTATTTATTTTATTTTCTGTTGGGGGCAATGGTGCATGCCGCAGCTCAAACATAGAGGTGAGAGTAAAATATGCAGAAATTGATCAGGTAGCATTTAAGCTGTTGGGGTATTGTTATTACTGCTATTAGTTCTGAAATCTGCTTCCTTCGAAACCAGGGGAGAGTTCAGATACTCTATAGTACTCCAGCCTGTAAACAGTCACTCCAGCTTGGCTTCTGGCTATATTCAGTTTTGTTTGGATGCAACATACTTACTTGCTACTGTTAACACAGGTCCTGGCAGGATAAATCCTCAGCTTCTACATCCTCCCAGGAGCTCAGAAGCCCCTTCTTTCTTGAGTCATTTGGAATGAGTTGTTTTCAAGGTGAGAAAGTAGGAAGCATATGACTACAAGTACCAAAGCAAGTGCTTTCCTTCTTCTTCAACTCCAGTTTGTGGAGATATTTCTGTTACGGAAGGCAGGCAGCCCCGGTTCATTTTACTAACTCCAGGACAGTTTCGATGCCTTTCACCAAGTCTTTATTCATAAAGACACTGCAGAAGTGTAGGAACCTGGCAACGGCCATTACACAGGAAACTGAAGCTGGTGGCTCTCTTGGGGAAAGGGTCAGGTGCTTTGTGGTTATATGCTCTGCCTAAAGTTCTTAATTTTTGGTTTAAGAACATTTCCCTCTCCTTTTGTGCTTAGATCACCACCATGATCAATGGCCACACAAGAAAGTGATCCTCACCAATGAATGAGGCGAAAAGTATCTCTGGGTACCATGGAAGCCCCAAATAACCAGTCTTCTCTTTCTTTGAGCCCCATTTGATGAAAGTTCAAGTCCTTATACTTTTAAGGCTTAAAACAGCTATATGGGGTGAAGGGGTGTGCACAGGTGCGATGTTTGTGGGGAAGTCAGAGAACAGCTTACAGGAGATAGTTCTCTCTTTACATCACGTGAGTCCCCAAAAGCAAACTCAGGCTTGGCAGCAAGTACCTTTACCCACTGAATCGCCTTGCCAGCCTGACACATTAGGAATGAATTCTAGCCTACCAACTGACTGACAATCTTTTTTTTTTTTTTAATGTGAGAATCAAAATTTGGGGAAAGCTAGCACCAAAGCTTGTCCAGTCGTTAAACTATTCTATAGCAAGCCTCACTTGCTGTGGAGAGCATTGTTTAATCTGGGGCCTTTTCTAGCATGTGTTTTGGGCCACCTTCATGTGCAGTAACATGTTATGGAATCGTGGTTCTATGATGGTCTTTGCCCTCCCTAGAGTTGGTGAAGTCTGGGGCAATCAGTAGTGTAAGCTGGACTATCTCCCAGACAGGAGCGTGCTTCACAAGGAATCCTTTGTATCAGCTGGGACACTCCCATCAACATGTCCAGGGAAAGTTCACATGACCTCATTTCCCTCTCTTAATGTGACTAACTTAAGCACAAGACAGAAATATTCTTAGGAGATATATGGCTTCCTCCTACTCAGAGTTGGCCTAGAATGGAGGAACGAGTCCCCTAGGGTCAAAGCAAGACCTCATGAACCCTCCCTACTGTAAGACAAACAATGGAGACCTTATTCTAAATTGAGTTTGTAAGTAAAGGTTTTCCTGCAGACTTCCTTCCTCTTGTTCACTGCCCAGTGATGCTGTGCCCTGGTGTCCCCACCCCCATCCCTTGTCTGTCATTTTCTTCAAAAGGCCTCCTCTACTTAGATTTTTCTTCCATAATTCTGCACAAGGGAAAAAGACAAATAGAAAGTCTTTTCTCTTCCAACCTAACAATAGGATTGGAAGAAGAAGGGAGATTGATAAAGAGGAAAACAATGTTTTGGTTTCTGTTTTCCTATTATGTTACCGGTATTAAGAGAAGGGACATTGGGAAGTAACCAGAATTAGATGGTCTTTAAGAGTGGGAAATCCCATGCTGGGACTGTAAAGTTACCAGAAGAAGATACAGTTCTCAACGTGGCGTGCCTTTGCCGTGTCTTACCGTGTGTTTCCTTCTGCTACATTAGAATGCAGCAAAACAAAGGCCCTCACTAAGCGCCAGTGTCTTGCTGTTCTACTTTCCAGAAATGTGGACTAAATAAACCTCTATGCTTTATAAATGATGCAGTCTATGATGTTCAGTTATTTCAACAGAAAACACACTAAGAATACCTTGTTAGCATATAATCATATCTAGGACAAAGCAAGGTCTCTCCCATGCTTAGGAAGTCACCAAGCTGGGCCAACACTTCTAGATGGAGTTGTCATCTTTCACTAAAACTCATAAGCCCTAAAATCCACACAATTTGTCTAGGGTGGAAACTCCTACCCGAAGTTCACTCCGCCAGATTGTCCTTCGGGAACGCCATTGCCATGCCACCTCTGCTGCCCCTCTCTTGACAGGGGGAATGTTCTCTGACAAGAAAACTGGAAAAGAGGCGTGTACAGGGCGTGAAGCTGGGAGAAGCTGACTTCCGCATAAACACAATCTTCCTTCTGATCGGTTGACAGGAACTCCGCCCATCCACTGCATCCAATACACAGTTGTCAGGTGTGGAGACCCCAGGTACCAAAGTGCATCCTTCCTCTGACAAACAAGATCTCTTATGCCACCTCCATAGAACAGTGTGTGTGCCTTGTGTGTCCAACACCCCCTTCTTTAGCCATTGTTTATCTGTCTGTATTGAATATGTAGCCCATGCCTGCCTCAAATTTATAGCCCTTCTGCTTCCCAGGTGCTGGGTCCGACACAGATTTTCTGTCGAACTAATGCAGTCATGTATTCCATCCTTGGAGCTTACCTTTTCCTCTTTTCCATGAGCATAAGCTAAAACCATCAGCATGCAGCTAGGACTCTCATTGCATAAAAATAAATGAATGTGTGCACATTAATGTGATTTATCTCCACTAATACAACAAGGTAATGGAAAATTTTTCCCTCCTGGTCTTTAAGAACCCAGGAAATATGTTTATAATATTCTTAATTTTATAAGCGTTCATACTGTGTGAGAAGAGGTACTGTGGCTTCTCCTCCCAGTGCATCGCTGAAGCAGGGCTTTCTGTAGCTCAGGCTGCCTTTGAACTCCTGATTCTCCTACTTTTCACTTCCCAAGCGCTAGGATAACAGGGCTGCTCCATCACACTAGCTCAGCATCTGAGCTTTTTAAACCCCCTGGTCCAGGAACCAGCTATCTCAAATATTCTCCCCTGGGTAGACTGCTCTCTGCAGCACTGGTAGACCCTTCTCCTCTGGGCCTGAGACTTCTTGTCCCCTAGCCAGTCTGGCTGCCAAAATGGTTGGCAGTGCCAGGTTCGATGCCAGGTAGTTTCATTCCCTTTCCATCATGTGCTCTGTTGACCCCCTCTGAGTGTAGTTTGCACCCATCTGCTCCTCTCACCCTTCCATGCTGAAGAAGTAGGTGTTGTTTTGTCCCCTGGAGGAAGCCCATATTGTTCCATTCCTACCACAGAAGAAACGAGTCAGGAGCAACAAGGGAAAATATGGGGTGTAAGCCTGCGCTTCCAGGTCATCAGTATGCGGGCAAACATGCATGAAAGTGGGTGCTAATATGCTGCATGATTCAGTGTTTGCGAGACTCTCAGCCCCTTTCCCATAGGCCGCTCCCCCTCCCAGCATCACGTGGGAATGAATTCTAATTGCAATCCGTGTATGATGGTTGAACCAGCCAACTAGTGATCAAAGAACAGAACAAAATAACAACAACCCGGAGATGGAGATAACTACCGTGTCCTAATTAACTGGCAAAGTCATTTACAAGCAGGATCATTGGGGTGATTCTGGTATGTGAAGCAATTATAACAGGTCTGGTTTTCTGGTTGTTAACATTGGTAGGTCCTACTGTCTTCTCTCACAAACAATAGTAAAAATTCTTAGCTACAAAAGCAAACCCAGCCTATGTACTAAAATAGGCTTGGGTTATATAGGTTTCAGACTATCCTTTTTGCTTTGGGCTTTTTGGTTTAATTTGGGTTTTGGAAGTCCCTTAAAATAGCTTTAGATTTCTACAATCGTTAGCAAAACCAGAAAAGGACTCTAATTTGGGGGCATTCTCTGTTCAATATTGAATTATTTTCCCATCAGCAATTATTTCACTCAGAGGTGTGAGCCTTTGGCTTTTGCGCTTTAAATTGAACCAAACCACTGGAGAACAAGAGCAGAAAAACAGGCAGCAATGCCTCATCTCACACCGACTCTTTCCTTGCTATTATTTCCCCCTCTTCATCTCCCCGCTCCTGTTTTTTGCTGAGTGCATTTGAATACGTGGCGGAAAGGAAACTCAGTCTGGTTTTAACAGTGTAAAAGTTCACAATGAATTAAAAATGTCCAACAGAGAATTCTGGGCAGAGTAAATAGAGTTTAATGTTTGTTTAGTTCTTTTTTCATGAGAGGGTGTCTTGACTCCAGTTCATTCTCTTTAATTGAGTCTTGTTAGTTACCTGGTATTAGGTAAATATCCCCCAGCAGATTTCGGCCCAGAACAAATATTAACAGTTAAGCAGTAAACCCCAGAAAGTGGCTTTGAACATGGGCATTGGCAAAAGAGAGTATAAGACAACACTAACTGTGTCTTGGACTTAACCCTGCATGTGGAATTATTTGCAATGAAACCATTGAAGATGCTTACACGATGTTTATTGGAAGAATGTTGGCCTCCGTTAGGCCGAGATAGAGGGTTAAAAGGCTCTGGGGGCTGGGATGTCACAGCACTAATGGGCACAATTTTTACGGACAGAAGGGCCAAGCCTTCGTCATAGTGGTAAATCTGTACTGACAGACGTTTGTTCTATATTTGTGAATGACCTGATTTGGCATGCATGCAGCTCGTTCTACTGACAATAATGGTAACATGGTGTGAGGGAGAGAGAAGAAAGGAGAAGGGATGGGGAGGGGGGCGTGGCCGAGGGAGGAGAGAGATCCAGGCAGAGAGAAAGGGAGAAGGGGAACTGGGATGTCAAACAGTTGGAGACCAGGAGCAGCTGAGGGTGACCTAAAGAGAAGCTGTCCTTAGTGTCTGGTTGTTTTAATTTGGAAGGAAGCTTATATTTATTCCTAATTGATTTTGGGGGATGGCCTTCCCTTCCTCTCTGCTCCCTCCTTCCCTCTCCCTCTCTCTCCCCTGCAGTCTCTAGGGAAGGTATTCAGGAACAGCTGTCAGATCACGCTAAGCGGATGCTTCTGCATCCAGAAATCTCCTATAATTTGCAACATTTGATTAGCCCTCCACCCTCTGCCTTGGTCTTGCACCCCATGGGCATTTCAGGTAGGATAGTAACTGGCCTGAAGTGATGAGAGAAATGAAAGGCTGCCAGTCACTGGAAGGGAAATTGCACATGGTCCCTGCTCCTCACCATCTTTCAAGCCATCTCCCTTTTTAAAGTAACAGATATAATTCATTATGTGAGCATGGCACCCAAAGAGATCTCCAGGGAGAGAGAGAGAGAGAGAGATAGAGAGAGAGAGAGAGAGAGAGAGATTGAGAGAGACTAGATGGTGGTGGGTAGATCAGTTAATGAAGAGAATTTAGGGATCTTATGTCCTGTTACTAACTTGATACATGACTCGGACTTGATACATGACTGTGGGCAAATCATATTCTTCCTGAGACTGCCCAATTTGTGGCTTATAAGATGTAATTATTTAAAAGACTGGATATATATCTCCATCTCTCTCCCTGGATGATGAGATATACCTCTCTCTCTCTCCCTCCCTCTCTCTCTCTCTCTCTCTCTCCCTGTGTGAGTGTATGCGTGTGTGTGTGTATTTATCTGCATACTATGTATATACTTGGTTCCCAAAGAAGCCAGAAGAAGGTGCTAGATACCTTGAAACTGGAGTTAGAGACAGTAGGAGCCAACATGCTGGCACTGGGAATCAAACCCAGATCCTATGCAATAGCAGCAAGTGCTCTTATCCACTGAGCCATCTCTCCACATGCCCCCGCCACCTTACAACTATTTAAAAGACGATCTCTAATGGATCTTACAGAGTTAAAAAATGCAGCTCTCAGGTGAAATGCATCACCACACAGGTAGGTAACCTGTCTCCTTGTGGAGGCTGTCCCAAGGCCTCCTGCTCTACCCTTCTTCTACTATGGCACTTTCCACCATGAAGTCATATTCCTCACCCTCATTCCTTTGTAGCTGTTTCATGAACTAGGATGTAAACCTTATGCAAATAAGAATACATGTGCTTATTCAAGAATACCTTCTTGGTGAAGAATATGTAGGTGATGGACTGGCAAGATGGCTCAGTGGGCAAAGACTCCTGTCATGAAAGCTTGGAGACCTGAGTTCGATCCCCCAAACTCACATAAATGTAGGAAGAGAACTGACTGCACAAAATTGTCATCTGACATGTGTATTGTGGTATTCCGTGCTCCCTTATAGGCACATATATACACCATGCATACACATACACGCAATGAAAATTAAACGTTTAAGAAATATGTAAACTGCTGGAGAAGTATCAAATCAATGGCTCGATCCACTAGTTTATCAAATTTTCTCTAGTTTTCAAGCAATAGATTCATGCAGCTTATTCACGGGAACAGGCAGTTTTGAGGGCTACACGGTTGAATGGAGTGAGGGAACAATATGTGAGGTGTATATTTGGATCCTATTGAGAAGCAAAGCATAGCCTCATTCAAGGATATACTAGCAGTTTGGGCCCCTGTTGACCCTTGTGATGCTTCAGCATCCACTCATTTTTGTCCCTTAGATCAACCACCCATTACTCTCGTGTGTGTGTGTGTGTGTGTGTGTGTGTGTGTGTGTGTGTGTGTGTGTGTGAGACCATGTGCACATGAAGGTTTGAGGTCAGCCTTAGGTATCCTTCCTCAGGAGTCACCTACCTTGTTTTGAGACAAGTTCTCTCACTCGGCCTCGAATTTGAGGATTAAACTAGACAGGGATTTGCCTGTCTCTACCTCTCTATTGCTAAGATATCAAGTTCATGATACCATACCCAGGTTTTTAAGTGGGATCTGAGATCTGAACTCAGGTCCTCATGACTGCATGGTAAATACTGTACTGATTGAGCTATCTCCCAGCCCCTAGTAGCCATTACTTTCTACTCTGGTACTTCTATTGCCCTCACTTTCCAGAAAAAAACAACTTGTGGTGTGGTCTGAGGTCAAAGTTTTTCAGAAAGGAAGCAACTGTCTTACTTAACCCCGTTCGTGATGGAACCTTTTCTAGACAAGTTTGCCTTTGAAACCGGCATACAGGGTTTTCTTACCCTGGGATCTAAGAACCATCACCATAAAAGCTTTTCTGAAACACCCTTTCTGGGAACTGGTTGATATGGACTAGGTCAGAGTCTCCATCTGTGTTGAATCAGGTGCCTGGTATTTTGAAAAGCCCCCTAAAGTGATTCTGTTCCATTGTCTGTCATCTAGTAACTCTACCCAGGGAGGTGGAGTCATTAGAACGAGATGAAGGGAGTAAGCATAGAATACTCAGAACTGCACAGATCTCTTCAGATATGCCACCCATCTCTGTGTCTGTCCGTTCATCCATCCATCACCTGTCATCCATCTTCCTGCTCTGCCTATGAATTTGTCTTCTTAGGTAGCCATCTCAAGAGTGGATCTGCTGTGAAGATTTGTTTCTTTTCCTTCCGAAGCATCCCCTAAGGATTAAGGGGAGCTACCCCTGGGGACATGAGTGCTTTAAAGCCTGCTGGCACCTGTGTGCACACTAGAACTGGGGTTCCAGAGAACAGATCATAGAGAGCAAAACCACTGAATTCCGTTTCAGGGGTAGGATTCTGTTTCTTGAAGTAATAACGCTTCATCTTTTTACCCCTCCCCCCCACAGTCCACCAAAGTGGGAGTAACCAGGAACGGATTTATTCTTTCCTCGGCCACATAAGGGGCAGCCCACTGGATTACTGATGAAATGTAGCAGCTGTGGAAATGGAGGAGGAGGGAAACAACATCAATTCTCATGGCTGGCATCAGGAGGTCCTTGGGGGAGAATGGGAGTAAGGCAGGCGAGGCAATGGTTCATCCGCATAGTGTGTACTGGACTTAAATGCTG
This sequence comes from Ondatra zibethicus, assembly GCA_004026605.1. NCBI lineage: Eukaryota > Metazoa > Chordata > Mammalia > Rodentia > Cricetidae > Ondatra > Ondatra zibethicus. Next base: position 31,011 of record PVIU01015991.1, read on the forward strand.
ATGAAGTACAAAGAAATCAAAGGCACACAAACCTGACAATCCAATGGGGAGACACACAAAAGAACCAATAGTGTTAAATCAAGCTGTGCTTATAGAACCAAAGTGACCAGCCTACCACAGGTCCCCATAGATGCTATCTGCCTTCCACCCAAAACGAAGCAAATTATTTTTTCTAGATCACTTTATTGTATTATTTTTAAGTATGAGTGCCTTTGCCTGCATGTTACATATGTGCACCACAAGTGTGCCTGGTGCCGGTGGGGGTCAGAAGACAATATCAGATTCCCTGGGGCTGGAGTTACAAATGCTTGTGAACTGTCATGTGGGTGCTGAGATTTGAACTCAAGTCTTCTGCAAGATCAGCAATTGTTCCTAACCTCTGAGTCCTCTCTCCAGCCCAAACAAAGCAAATTAAACAATGGCTTTGTATGTCCCCCAGCCTGCGTTCTTCCTCCTTCACCAACCTGTACTGAATTTCCTTTGCAGCTTTGATAAGTATGAGAGTTGTCTCTACTCCTCTGTACTCGGTCAGACAGCACGCTGAAGTGGTTTGTGTCCACCTAAAAAGCGTCATTTTTGTGGTTTAAGAAGGGGGGTGGTCACAGAATAAAGTTTAAATGAGTAACTCTCCTGTACAAGGCAGTACAGCAGTAAGAGGAAGCTTCAGATTCAGAGAAGCAAGCACACAGACAAAGGGTGTTGGAGAGTGGAGCCAAAGATTGTAGCTAAGAGAGCAGACCAGAAAGACAACTGGGGCCTGTTTCACCATGTTCTATTCCCCAAAGATGAAGTAAATTGTTCTGTATGTCACAGATGTAGGTGACATATTCTTATGTAATACCTATAATAAGTCAAATAACCTGGGGGGTTACCTGAGTTCTCAGTGTTCTGAGTGTCTCAGCCATGAGTTCATGTCTCAGCCATGCTGTGTCGATTGTGGCTCTGGGAAAGTTGATAAAACTTCACTGAGGTTACTACTTCACTCCTTTTAAAAACATAACATATCCCATCTGACTGGATTTTATATGTGACAGTTTATGGGAAGGCTGGTGGCCGATAACCTGGCAGAAGTCAATACAGCTGACTAGAACTGTCTAAGGGACCTGAGTGCTGCCCGGGTTGAATACCAATACAAATGCTAAAGGCCAAGACTTTCTTCCCCTTCATCCTTGTAGGCAGAGCTCCTGGTTTGGGGTTGTCCTGTTGTTTAGGAGGAAAACTGTCCTCAGCAGTCCTGATGAAAATACGTTCTAAGATGTCACACCGATAACATCGCATCCTACTTGGCTTATACAATCAGTCACTCAAAGGAGGACTCAAAGGTTCACATTTGATGGAAGGAACACAAGTTTGGTTTTTTGGGTTCCTCCCCGCATCCCATCCCCTTTGAGTTCTTCCTGGAATATGTTTGTCTCACAAACACCATGGTCCCTCTCTTTCTAGCCCCAAGATTATATTACCCTGTCCAGGACCATTCCTTTGATTCTGAACAAAGGCAAACTATGATGGTAGCCTGCTAGCTAGCAGCTGGAGGATCGGATGGAAACTCTCCCGGGTGCAGTGGGCTCTCATGTAATGTGGGGCCAAGACTTCAGCGAAGGTTCCAGAAGCTGGCAGCAGACCCCCAGACGTCATCTGCGCATTCTGGCTGGACTTCCTCGGCAGTCGCATTAAGCAGAGCGGGTCTTCTCCTTACTCCCCATTTGCCACAGGCCTCTCCCCAGAAAACCCACTTTTCTGAAGGGCGGGAGCAAGTCTCTCAGAGGCTGGTACATCACCATTCAGGTCTTTCCATTTGGCCGGCTGTCCCAGCTCCGTTGCTGCCTTGTTCCTTTGGAACTTCAAATCACCTGTTTGTCCATGTGATTTCAAGTCAGGCCGGCTCTGGTCTCTCCCTGTCTCCTGCCTCTTCCACCCATTCTCACCCTCTCACCACTTCCGAGCTGAGCGCGTATGGTTTTCCAAATATAATTCTGCAGCCAGTATGTTAGCTGGGGCTTCTAATGAGGCACAGTAATTGCTTCTGCTACTTTCCAAAATGAAAATGAACCTCCAAAGAGCAGCTGGTTCCCTGTAATGCACTCCTCCCTCCCACTCTGCAGGGTGCATTCCTCCAAGTCACTCAGAGCTTAGCCTCGCCTAAGAGCTGGGCCTGCAGGGGAGATTTGGGAGGAATGTGGACGGCAAGGAAAGGGATTCAGTGCTGTGATAGAGGACTATTGTGCACTTTATTATATTAATGGGAAGAGGGAAAGACGAGGCTGAGGGGGGAAAGATCTGTCTTTCCTTTTGAATTCTAAGATGCTCCATTTTGTGTGGTGCTTATCAGTGTTTCAGAAACACTGATAACCAAGTGTTCAGATGACGAGGCGAAGATGTTTCTGCCTGCCTCCTTTTTCTCAGAATTACTCCGAAGCAATAAAGGGAACAAGTAACAATAGCACAACCATCACATTCTGTAGGGTCAGGACACATCTGTCATCTGAAACTATAGTATATGGAGATGAGAAACAGATGAAGGGGCGGTAAGCCACTCAGTGGGTTTATGGAAAATCAGACCCAGGAGCCAGAGGGCCCTATGGTGGATGGTCTTCCCTCCTGCAGGAAGCAGGAGACTCTGAACAGTAGGCAGACTTGGTATTTCATCAGGATCCCAGCATCAAAGAAGGCCCCTGTGATACTGAGACAGAAACTAGTGAGGAGGACCTTCTGGTGTCGGGCCCTTCACAACAACAGCAATAGACGTAGGCACCGAGGGAATGAACAGCAAGGCCATTTGTCCTAGATAACCACCAAAACAGTAATTCTGCCAACATATGCCGCACTCCAAAGTCTTAACCACTTATTGTGACACTTTTCCTGGGGACACTTGAACAAAACATCTCTTCACCCCACAAAGGACACCACCACCAACAGCCCAAAGAAATAATTCCATCGAAGTCCAGCTTGGCGAGTCAATGAGTCATTGAGCTTACCCTACAGGAAGTTGAGTGTGGGGTTGCTTACAGGTTCATGGGTGACCCCCAAACAACCACACTGCAAGCAAATCCCACCCTAGTTTGGACGATGGGCTCCCAAAAGCTACCTAGAAGGAATTTCCCTTTCAGTCAACCCTGCATTTCCTGTATTATCTAAAACCCCTTTCCCCAGAGACCCTGTAGGTAGCTGGGTGGCTAGGCAGGAGTGAGTGTTTGGAGCTTCTGCCTGAAGCTCGGTGAGCATTTGATGAACAAAGGGGCCCATCAGCATGCTCAGAAGGGGTGCTGCAGAGAGCTGGGAAGGCTGTGAGGTACAATCAGAAAGGAAGTCATCGCTCAACAATTCTCCAAAACCAACAGGAACTCCTACAGGCCAAGACTGTCCCCAGAAAGAGAACAACCCTGGAGAGCACGTAGGCCTGCTGTAACCAGCTTTGGTGTCGGAAAGCTTATTCTGAGTGCTGTGGGATTACCAAACCAGGCTGTTCCAGGCAGCAAGTAAAATACACTTTTTATGGCAGCAAAATACACCTGAGTCCCAAGTGTTGCTTTTTACATTAAACTTGGGTCTTACAGAGAAAGGGTAACCCATACAATGCTCTTAGTGTTATCACAGGTTGGTCTGTTGTTGGCTGTCATCCACAACCCAGGAAGCTGCCTGCAGTCCTGACTTGTGGGCTGTGGTGTTCTGAAAAGGGTGAAGCTCATCTATTTACCAAGCATACAGCTCGATCATCTTGGTTCATTTTCTGGTTGCCAAATATCTGAAAAGAAGCAATTTAAGGGAGGACGGGCTTGCTTTGGTTTAGAGGCTGAGGGTACAGTCCATCATGCTGGGGATGGCGCTCTAGTGGGCAGCACCATGCCGGCAGGCCATGGAGTTGTTACCTCTTCCCTCCTCCAAGAATAGGAAGCAGAAATCAGCCAAGAAATGGGACCTGACTTTAAGACATCAAGATCAGCCCCTAGTGACCCACTTCATTCAGTGAGGCTCCACCCCCTAAAGGTTCCACAGCCTTCTGAAACAAAGTCACCAGTGGGGGACCAAGTGTTCAAACACATGAGCTCATGGGGGATGTTTTAATCCATCCCATAACACGTAGAGCGGGGCTAATCCAACAGACACGAAAGGAAGCAGCAGGTGAGTTGAACTGACAGCTGCTTCCTCATCACCACATTTTCACGGCAATCACCATGTAGCTAGGCACTGCCCAAGGCCGTGGCATGGGGTCATCAACCATTCAGGGGATAGTAAACAGGTGACATCTCTACTCTGTAGGTTTTGGAAACTGGGCTGTGATGGTTTGAATAGAAACGCCCCCCCATAGGCTCATCTACTTGGGTGCTTGGTCATTAAGGGGTGACACTCCTTGAGAGGGCTTTGGAGATGTGTCCCTGTTGGAGGAAGTGTGTCTCTAAAGGCAGGCTTTGGAGTTGCAAAAATTCAAACCAGGCCCAGTGCCTCTCTCTTCCTACTGCCTACAGATCTGGACATAGAACTTTCAACGTCTCCAGCACCATGTCTGCTTTTGTGCCTCCATGCTCCCCCACTATGATGACAAGCCCTGAAAGTGTATGCATTCTCTAATTAAATGTTTTTCATTATAAGAGTTGCCTTGGTCATGGTGTCTCTTCATAGCAATAGTACAGTGACTAAGACAGTGGCCTACATTGGCATTCGTTTGTTTAACTAACTGATACTTTCTGTAGTTTCAGTTTCCTGTGGTCAAGTGCAGCAGCATGTGTGTGTGTGTGTGTGTGTGTACACGTGTGTGTGTGTGTATATGTATACATTTGAGAATATATTCCATATATATACATATATATAGGGAGAGAGACAGAAAGACACACAGAGAGAGAGAGAGAGAGAATGTAAAATTCTAGAAAAATCATTAGTTCTAAACTGAACACTTTTGAGTAGTGTGATGAAATATTTCCCATCTCCTTCTGATTTCCTTAGAATGTGAATCGTCCCTCTACCCAGAACATCCACACTCTACACATTAACTGCCAGTTAGTTCTATTATCAAATTTCCTGCCATGATAGCCCAATGCTATGTTCTAGTAGCCCTTATTTTACTTGATGCTCCCAGAGTGCAAGAATTCTAATGTCAGAGATTCAGATGCACCAAAGAGAAGCCATGGAATGCTTCCTGCAGATCAAGAGTGGAAATTCCTCAGCAAAGGGTGGGAAAGAGCACGCGTTGCAATTGTTATGAGCTACAGTACAAACAAATACTGTATGCACAGAATTATGAGGTAAAAAGTAATTTGTGCTAATTTTGCCATTGCTTCTCGAATGTCAACATCATGACCACAGTAGATGATAGTGGCTTAGTTAACATGGAACATGCACAGGATTACAGGGTTCTGTACTGTGGATGAGGGGTCGTGGAATATATTCTCCCATGGAGAAGGGGGAGCTCGCATACATTTGTTTGTTCTCAGAGATTCTTAGACTTACCTATCACTCACCAGAAGTGCTAGATTTCTTAGTCACAAGCTAGTTTTCTGTTATTTCTGAAATCAGTTTCTATAACCAGGGCAGTACCATTAGCCAGAATCTTTGTCTACCGAGATATGAAGTCCCTCCCCACTAGAGATAAACTTTCTCTAACTTCTCCCTTTTGATTTCAGCCCCAGAATTAAGCATTTTATATTTACTCATCACAACTGAAGAATTTCCCTGTGCAATTGAAAGTGAAAACATGTGAGAGACCCATATCCAATAGACGTTCTGTCTAACAAAGGCTGTTCCATGTTTATACTGTTACCGTGCCCCATCCAGCTATGGGAATGTCCATGAGGGTCTAGAATGAGCAAGGCTGGGCCATTTGGGTTCTGGTACACAGTGGGACACATCCAAAGAGCTAAAGTTTATCTAAATGAGGGCTAAGAAGCCTCCTGGGAGAGTATCAAGGAAGAAACAAGCTAGGCATACTGGATTTTTCTCAGTGAGAAAGGCTTGATTATGATAAGGGATCAATCTAAGACAAGTCCAGACTTGGAGCCTTGGATGCACCTATGTGTCAGCACCCGTTCACCACTTTCCTAAGTCCTGTAAAGTAGGAGAAATGGGAAAGGGAGATGAAAATGAAGACTAAAAGCCAGTCCTTCCTCCCTCCCTCCCTTCCTTCCTTCCTTCCTTCCTTCCTTCCTTCCTTCCTTCCTTCCTTCCTTCCTTCTTTCCTTCCTTCCTTCCTTTTTTGTCTGTTTGGGTGTTTGTTTGTGAGATGAGAGGAAATATACTATGTAGCCCAGGATGACATTACATTTCTGATCCTCCTGCCTCTACCTCCTGAGCACTGCAATTACAAACATGTGCCACCATATTTGGATGATGTGCGATTGTGGACAGAACCCAAGACTTTGCGCATGCTAGGCAAGCACTCTACCAGTGGAGCTAAGGCCCCGCCCAAGAACAGTTTCTTTAACCTTCTAGAATCTTGAGGCCTGAGTAGCACTGCTTTCAAACCAAAGCATGAGTTCTTCCTACCTTGTTAAGAAACATTGGTCCAAGTGTTCGTGGATTAGGGACGTGTTGCCTGGGTGTGTTCATACACAAAATCATACAGTATTAAAGCACAGAGAGGGGTTAAACAATTTGTCTGTGCTTGTAAAGACAAAGGTAGTGAGTTAAGGGCTTAAGTCCAATGTTTTTGTTTAGCTTTGCTTTTATAATCCTATTATGCCACTCGGGGAAAGAAAAAGCATACACCCAAACAATGAAATCTGAATATTTTACCGAACTCCGTCTGTTTCACCATTTTAATGGTTGGAGGTTTGAGAATTGGCTTATTAGATCTTTTAATTTTTCTAGCTATGATTTTATAGGAAGAGAAATATTAGCTTTGGGGCAATAATGTGGATTAAATTAATACAGTTTCATATCAAATGACCGCAGCTAATATAATATGAAATTCAACTTTAAGGTTGAATTTAGAGTCTCTGAGACACATTGTACTAATCAGAAATATATAATAAAATGAGATTACTGTACTTTAAAAAGAGACTTGAAAAACATTGAACCCGTTTTCTGGCCATAGAGGGAAACAAAGTGGTGACAAGAAAGTTCAAGGAAAAGTTCACAGGTAATGTGAGCTCTCTGACGCCTCATCCTGGAGAAAAGAAAGCTGAGGACATGATGTGGGATTCCCCTCTGTATGCTGTGAATATGTTTCACTACCATTGGTTTATAAAGAAGTTGCTTTGGCCTATAACAGGGCAGAATATAGTCAGGCTGGAAGAGATATATAGAGAGAGTAGGTGGAGTCAAGGAGACGCCATGTACCTGCAGAAGGAGACAGACGCCCTGGATCCTTATCGGTAAACCACGAGCCTCATAGTGAAATATAAAATAATAGGAATGGGTTAATTTGAGATGTAAGAGTTAGTTAATAAGAAACCTAAGCTTCTAAGCCTAATTCTTGCAATTAATTAATTACAAGCAATGTTGTAATTAATAGTTTGTGTGATTTTTTTTTCTGGTTAGGGCAGCCGGGAAGGAATGAGCAGCCTCTGCCTACAGGGACAGACCTGAAGTCCTTCTAGCTAAGAGGAGCCTCTCTCCTCCACAGAGAAGATAGAGAAAGGTAAAGCCATCAATGCACAGTAAGAGGTCTCTTGTGAAGGTATTGACAGAAGTATTCTTATCTGGGACATTCTTTAGGCTATACAGATGTATAACACAGTAACTATCAGGATGGATTTGAGGGATCCACAGTCTCTGTTACCATTTTGGAAAACATCAATCATCATCACCATATGGTAGAAACTAAAGGGGATTCACCAACAAGCCAGGGCAGGGAGGGCAGAGAAGCAGGGTGTCACTTTCTGTACGCGTTGGGATAATCTCCACGAATGCCACCCACTCCCCAGTGCTCTTGACCAAGCTTGTATTTAGAACACCATTCCACACCCTCCTCCTGTGCCTTCTTTGCTCCAATCAGAGATGCCTAGTAGCCATCTGTTCCCATAGTGACAATCTATGAATATAGAGTGGAAATAAGATAGGACATTATAATTTAAAAACTATCAGCCTAACCATATAATGTGGATAATATGCCACCATAATCATCTGAAACAATAGAACTCTGGGTCCGAGTGATGATTGCAAAGCACAGGCCTCATGTTACCTTTTTGTCTCACCACAAAAGGACTTGTAGCAGGTGGCCTGGGGCATGTGAGCACCTTGCAATGGAGGCAGGAGCTCCATCCTGGTGGGGGTTTTGGTAAGACCCATAACTACATGAAAGCTGCCTGGGATGGCACACACAGGCATTTCCAACCTGACCCTCAGCGTGGGCATGTTGGCAGTGTCTACAACATTAGAACGAGACACTACTAACTGTCCACTTCCATCTTCCAAGGTTCTTGTCCTCTGAGTTCAGGAGCAGTGCTAATGCCTTGTGTCTACCGCGGAAACGCTGGGCTTCAGAGATAGTAGCTATTTTCATTTTAAACAAAAGGAACAAAAAGGAAAGTTCCAGAAAGATGATGGCTGTTGATTTTAACTTTAACAGTCCAGGAAGTGCCAATACACTATAGACTCAAAAGGTTCCTTATGCCTGAGCAAAGATTTTCATTTAATTAGCCGCAAAGAATGATATCATGAGAAGATTAAGTCCAAAATCTCAGAGAGGTCTGTTCACCAATTGCTAATAAGGCAAGCTTCTGAACAAGTGGCCTTGGCAACAAAACTCCAAGCCCCCACTTTTTCAAATTCCCTAAAAGTCTTGGGCAATGTCTCCTCAACTTGTCATACGCAGTTCTAAAACAAGGAAACGAGCAGCTCATAGCGTCTCCCTGGTTCAGACACTCACTAGTTTGTTTTTGCTGTTGTTTTTGTTTTTGTTTTTTTCATTTGCAGTCTTCACACTCTGTGTAGCCATTTGTTGGGAATCAGCTACGGCCTGCTGAGGGTCAAGCTTGCGAGTTCAAGGATTTAGCTTGGACTGGGTATCGGTCAATTGAAATGCGTCTTGGTGGCCCGACCTCTAGAGACCAGCTGCTTGATTTGCAGTCAGCCATCATTGGCAGTAACCCTGGGCCTGCACATCCAGGCCTCTATGCCTCCCCCGAGACTGCGAAGGAAGAAACATACCTGATCTTCACACCTATAGACGCCTAAGGCAACCAGCGAGCAGCCATGCTGGCCCCTCAGAGTGGTTATCGCCCGGTCAGCCTGCTTTGACTGATTTTTCTGTCACATGCCCACCGCAGAAAGCAGTTCTGCCTAAAATTACTCAGACTTGGAAGACAGCTTACAATGACCAACTTAGAGAAGTCACTGAAAGGCCTCCTTGGCTCTTCAGAGGACTGCAGAGACACATCACATAGGGTCAAACCTGGAGGTGGGTTAATCCCAGCAATTTTTAATGGATTTTTTTTTCAATTGAAATTTCAGACACTGAGTTGAGCGATGACTATTATGGATTGGATATAAGATATCCATCCCTCCCCCAAAGTTTGGTATGTTGAAGACTTGGTCCCCAGCTGGTGGATCCAATTATTGAGAGGTGATTGGACCACACTCTGTCTTCATCAGAGAATTAATCCATGGATGGATTTCTCATTTGATTTCATTTCTGAGTGAACTCTGAGAGGCAGCTCTCAAATGCAGGCCTAGCTGAAGGAAGTAGGCCATTGGCAGTGGGGTCCTCAGGTGCTGTCTATTATCACAGTGTCCTCTCTGTCTCTATTTTTGCTTCCTGGCTTCGAAAGGGTAAACAGCTCTCTTCTCTCACACCCCTCCTTCCTGAGGTCCCTGCTTTATCGCAGGTCTAAAGGTAATACAGCCAGCTGCCCATGCCCCGAAACCCCTTAAACCATGAGTGAAATACATCTCCTTCCCCTAAACTGCTTTTCTCAAATACTTGTTACAGCAGTGGAAAAATCGGTTAACACAGTGACAGTGGCTTCTCATGTGTAAAGGAGAAAAAGAGCAGACAGCAAGACCCCAAGTCAGAGATGGAGCCCCAACCATGCCTTCTGACCGAAATAAGCGTAGAATGATGACAGAAAGCTAAGTGAGCGCCAAAATAGGGACAGATAGTAGCTGGAGGATAGCTAAACATTCCTCCTTTCTCATGGATTTCAACCCCGATATGGTGGTCCTCTTGTGACTCTTTCTCTCACTCTCCGGGTGACTGTCCCCAGCCTGCCCACATCTTACTTCTCTCTTTTTCCATGTAAAGTGCAGCTCACTGCTCAGTCCAGCCCTCCCTCACCCCATTACTTTTCTTACCCGCCTGAATTTGATTCCATTAATATGCTGGCTGACCAGGTTTTTTTCTTTTTCTTTCTTCCTTTTCTTTCTTTAATCAATTTGACACAAGTTAGAGTCATCTGGCAAGAGGGAAACTTAATTGAGAAAATGCCTCCTTCAGAATGTCCAGTAAACAAGTCTGTGGTGGCATTTTAATGATTGATACAAGTGGTGCCGCCTCTGGTCCTAGAAGGTATAAAGAAAACTAACTGAACATGAACTCAGGAGCAAGTCCGTCAAGAGCGTTCAACTATATCTCTACTCCACTTCCGGCTTCCAGTTTCCTGCTGGAGCCCCTGCTCTGGCTTTCCTCAGTGGTGCACTGTGCTACGGAACTGTAAGCCACAAAACCCTTTCCTCTCCAAGTTGTTTTGGACCATGGTCTTTATCACAGCAATAGGAAGCTAACTAGGAGAACTATAAATTCTATCCTCTTCATTGGGCATCCCACCTCATCTCTTCCTCTCCCTTGTTCCAATTCTGCAAGGACTCAAGGACCAAAGAGCTATCCAGAATTCTTTCAAACCTAGGCTAAGGGGAAGAAGCCATAGTTATTGCTGATTTCTTTTTCCTGTCACATATGAAGGGATCTGACACACTGCCTTGTCCCTAATAAGGAACAGTATCAGTAAATAATTCAAATATTTAGCTGATAGTACACACGTGGCTTGAACTGTAGCATCTTTCCAGCTACCAATGTATTCATTATTGAGACTGTTACTATTGACATAAGTGTTCTTCTCACCCATTCTTCTTTCCTTCTACATATCTTGTCTCCTTCAAGGGCATTCAAGGACGAAAAGGTTTGGTGAGGGGTCATTGAGTGTGGTTTGTCCAGTTTTGTTCAGTGGCATCATAAACTGGGCTCTCCAAATGTGGTAGGGGGTAGCAGCACCCATTGGTTCACTCGACATGCAATCAATCCCCTAACTCACTGTAACCAGAATTCAAGGTATGTACATAACTGGAGTTTTCTGCATTTAATTTATTCAGCCTAGATAAATACAGCTATGTATGTCAAGGAGAAATGGGGTGAAGACCAGAAGAAAGGGTGTATTTACTGTGACTGGTGAAAGTCTTTGACTTTCACATCCATTTATTAAACTTGAACCCCAAAGTGCGCATGAGAGGCAAGCTCCTTTCCTGTTCCACAGATGCCCCTCATGGTGTTGGCATCTCACTTTTAGTCTCTAATTAAAGTCCCCCCCCCTTAAGATAACTCAAAACAACTGAAGGCAAGAATTTTGTTATTCTAGTTAGAGGTCACCTTAGTCATGTCAGGCCCTGTGAGCCCCCATAGCCTTGGCTCAGGATTGCATCAACAGTCATCAAGAACCACGGAGCATGTTCAGCCAACTCATCCTAATGTGGTCACACTGGCTTTTTGTTTGGTTGGTTTTGGTTGTCATCTATCCTAACGGCCATAGTGCCTTTCTAATAGATCACACTGCCCTGGTCCCTTGCTGGTTTAACAAACAATCATCATCTTGCTACAGGAACTTATATGCAATAAAAGCAGCATTTTGCACAATTTTCGAATGGTCAATAGCATCTTCATTTTCTAAAGCCAAAAAAGTGGAGGCCCAAAGAGCGTGCCATGTCTACGATCTTGAAGGAAAGCTCTTGTCACTGGCCTAACTTAACTCCCTCCTGTCCCTCTCTGGCTCTGCATTTGCCTCCTTAACCTTTTATTTTGAGTTATCTTGAATTTCAACAAAAGGACTGATGTAGAAACGTCTTTGTGACACATGATTCATACAAGCAGTGGACTAAACTGAAGGACGGACTATGCTTCTCCCTCCAGCCATAATGCCTGGTGTCACCCTCTTTGACACCAAAACCAACTGAAGACTGTGCTGCAAAATGTTTTCCCTTTTCAGGATGCTAATGAGGGCGAGATCACACCGAGGGGTGCGCATGGTGGTGGCAGGCACTGAGAGGAGTGTTTTAATGAGCCTATCTGTAATGAGGGCTCCGTGTGCATTTCTGCCTACACACTAGCCCCTGTTTAAAGACATCTCCCCCTACTCTCACCCCCTTCTCAGCCCTGGCTTTAATTCTCTTAAACAGTAACATTAATTGGCTGTTAAGTAAAATAGGAGTGAGCACAATAGATTTATGATATTTTGAAAGGCTATACCAGTTCTCGAGTGTTCAGAAAAACAAGCTTGGCCTTTATGAGGCGACTATGATTTAGGGTTTTCTCTCGCCCTGTTGAGTCTGTGGGCTGCCTCTCAAACGGATCTGAGAAGACTGTCAGAGCCAAGATTTACAGTCAAACCTTTTCAACATATAAAGCGCAGGAGGAGTTTATTGTTTTGTTGTTGTTGTTGTTGTTGTGAAAGCAATATTTCCTTCTGTGGATCTGTGCTGCTGGGTTTGGGGGCTTTCTCTCTTCCCCTTTGAAATGATCTCTATAAATTACTTCTCCTGATAAGGCTGCTGGATAATCAAAACATGATTGTTTTTGCGAGCAATCACGGGAAAGTGTGTAGATTTAGATAAGTCCCCCTCCCCCAAGCAGGAAGCTTCCACTACTTCAATTTTCCGCCTTTTCCTAAGTGCTCAGGAATTATCCACATCTGACGAGCTTGAGGAGTGAGAATTTTATGTTTCTTCTTCCTACACATGCTCCCAATCATACCTCGCAGAAGTTCAAACTGTGTTTATCTCTTGCCTTCTAGGGAGCACAGACCCTAGGATTTTGGCTCCATCTCTTCTGACACAGTGAGACTGGCAGTTTCCTTGTGTCTAGAAGTCTCCTCTCGTCCGGGCTAACATTTCTTAATTAGTAAAGCAAGGCAGAGGGTGTGGCGTCTCTAAGGCCTTCCATACTCTAAACTGCTAAGACTATCCCCAACTGTGATTTTTTTTTTTTTTTTAGGGAGGAAGAAATATTTATTTTTTTGTTTGTTTGTTTTTGTTTTCAATACATCTCAACTTCAGTTTCCCTTCCCTCCACTCCTCCAAAGAACCCCTCCTCCAAACCGCCTTACTTCCCCTCTCCCCAGATCTATTCCTCCATTTCCCTTCAGAAAAGAGCAGGCCTGGAAGGGATAGCCACTGAATACAGCGTAACAAGATACAATAAGGCTAGGCACAAATCCTCATATCAAGGTTGGGCAAGGCAACCCAGTAGGAGGAAAAGGGTCCCAAGAACAGACAAAAGGGTCACACAAGCCCTACTCCCACTGTTAGGAGCCCCACACAAATCCAACCATATATGCAAAGGACCTAACTCAGACCCATGCAGGCTTCTTGATTGCTGCTTCAGTCTTTATGATCCCCTTTGATCCCTGCTTAATTGATGTCCGTGGGCCATGTTCTTCTGGTGTTCTCTACTTCTCTGGCATCTACATTTCTTCCTTCCCCTCTTCTATAAGGTTCCTCGAGCCCCAGATTGGAGGAACCCAATGGGGATTTCCAGTGTGGGCTCTCTCTCCACCTAATGTCTGGCTGTGGATCTCTGCATCTACTCCCATCAGCTGCTGGAGAAAGCTTCTCTGATGGCAATTGGGCTAGGTACCTATCTATGAGTATATAAGGTGGTGTACACCTTTAATCCCAGAACTTGGGAGGCAGAGTATCTCTGTGAGTTCAAGGCCAGCCTGGTATACAGAGCAAGTTCCAGGACAGCTAGGGCTACACAGAGAAACCCTGTTTTGAAAAACCAAAAGGAAGAAAGAAAATAATATCATTAGAAAATCATTTTAGTGATATCTTTTTCTATCATAGGTCTCTGAAATATCCAGCCTCTGGTTCCTGGTCATCCAAGCAGTGTCAGGATTGGGGTCCCTCTCATGATATGGGCCTCAAATTAAACCAGTCAATTGGTCAGCCACTCCCATGGTTCTGCGCCTACACTGCCCCAGCACATCTTGCAGGTGGGATAGACTGTAGGTCACAGGTTTTGTAGCTAAGTTGGTGTCCCAGTCCCACCACAGGTTACAAAGGATGGCTGCTTCAGGCTCCTAATCCTCCATTCCTTGGAGTCCTTGTTAGAGTCACCCTAATAGAATCCTGAGATTTTTCTACTGCACTGGGTTCTCACATCGACTCCCCAGTGTCCTTCAGTTTCAGTTGTTTCTCACATACTCTCTCCATCCATTCCTTCACACACACGCGATCCCTTCTGTTCTCATTTCCACTGCCACCAATCTTCTGGGAAAATCTAGTCTCACTCCTATTCCCAAGGAGAGCCATGTATCTCCCTTAGAGCCCTCCTTGTTGACTCAGCCTTTCTGGGTCTGTGGATTGTAGCATGATTATCATTTACTTAACAGCTAATATCCACTGAGAAAGGAGGATATACCATGTTTTTTTTTTCTTTCTGGGTTTAGGTTACCTCATTCAGAGGGATTTTTTTCTAGTCACATCCATTTGCCTGCAAATTTCATTATGTCATTTTTCTTAAAGCTCAGTAATACTCCATTGGTTAAATGTACAATATCTTCTTTATTCATCCTTCTGTTGAGGGACATCTAGGTTGTTTCCAGTTTCTGTCTATTATTAATAAAGCTTCCATGAACATAGTTGAACAAGTGTCTTCATGGTAAGATGGAACATCCTTTGGGTGTGTGCTCAAGAGTATAACTGGGTCTTGAAGTAGGCTTAATGTCCTTTGTCTATGGCTAGAGTCCACTAGTGAGTGAGTACATACCATATTCATCTTTTTGGGTCTGAGTTATCTCACTAAGGATAGTGTTTTCTATTTCCATCCATTTGCATGCAAAATTCAAGATGTCATTGTTTTTTACCGCTGAGTAGTGTTCTAATGTGTATATATTCCACACTTTCTTTATCCATTGTTCCATTGAGGGGCACCTAGGTTGTTTCCAGGTTCTGGTTATTACAAATAATGTTGCTATGAACATAGTTGAACAAATGCTTTTGTAGTATGATTGAGCATCTCTTGGGTATCTTCCCAAGAGTGGTATTGCTGGATCCTGAGGTAGGTTGATTCCCAATTTCCTGAGAAACCACCACACTGATTTCCAAAGTGGTTGTATAAGTTTGCATTCCCACCAGCAATGGATGAGTGTTCCCCTTTCTCCACGTCCTCTCCAGCATAGGCTATCCTTGGTGTTTTTGATTTTAGCCATTCTGACAGGTGTAAGATGGTATCTCAAAGTTGTTTTGATTTGCATTTCCCTGATCGCTAAGGAAGTTGAACATGACCTTAAGTATCTTTTGGCCATTTGAACTTCTTCTGTTGAGAATTCTCTGTTCAGATCATTACCCCATTTTTTAATTGGGTTATTTAGAATTTTAATGTCTA